>JTDE01001123.1:102597-132681 GCA_014338405.1 Paragonimus skrjabini miyazakii
CGGCAAACAGTGCTCGGTGTGGCAAGCGATTAGCTGGCATCCTTAGTGCATGACCTAACCATCTAAGTCTGTGCAGGTGTAAGGACTGAACGAAAGAACTCGTTTGACAATCAGTGCCAAACACTCGCTTCCTAACCTCCTCGTTGCTTATTCGTTGGTGCCACCCGAAGTAACAAAAAACGAAATGTACTCAGTTCAATCGTACCAGATAACAAAACAACCACCAGCCGGGAGTTCATAAATGTTCGGATATGTCCGCAGAAATACCCCAAATTGTTGTCTTATTGTCTTTGAATTGGACACTCACTATCAGACAGTCTACAGGCGGATGGTTCTACACGTATTCTTTCCTGCCATTTTCCATAGAAAATTTTGTTCGATTATGTTACTGACATTTTAGCGCACTTGTTTTTTTTATGTAAACAAACTGAACTTGCATCTACTCTTACATTTGACCTTTCTTCAGCTGGTAACTTCTGCCTGCTTGGATGTGCAATTTTGTTCGCTAGTCGTCTGTTTAAATCAGCATTCACTACCGAAAAATGTCTACGATTTTAACAACCTTCCTGGTTCAGCTGCAGTAAAAATGATATCATATTGTGTGCTACAGCGTTATCTTCCCGCGAGTTTACAGACAGCAATGTTTGAGTGTAGTCATGACTCACGTATTACAAGCAAATTGCGGTGAGGTATGGGAATAGGTGTTCGTCAGTGTCGGCGTAGATTGCTCTGGGCTACACGGAGAGGCTGATAAGTAGTATGGCGGAAAGCGGAAACACCGACAAATGCGCTGAAATTAATGGTGATCTTTAGCATTCGGTGGACTGTCACCTGACACCGACTGTCAGAAGGGTATATTTTACTAGGAACATTTTACGAAATAAATTCACCTGGTGAAAGTGGCAGTGGATGTAAAGTCATGCCAGCCATTCAAAATGGCAGCACGCACGAGTGTTGTAGTGTATTACTGTGGTCAAGTTTCAACCAGTAAATCCTATGTTCGGTATAATTACCTAACAGAGCGTTTGACATGAGTGGTTTGTAATTGAAGCAAAACTAAACCAACAGTGATCATGAAAATTAAAATCAAATGTTCAATATTGAAAAACCTACCTGCGTACAAGCTGCTTACTGAGATACCGCTACTTCGTCATATCGTTCTATGATTCTAAGAGGTGTTCAGTATGTGATCTTTGTAGAGTACAACTTTTTTATCTTTGAACCGGATAAACGAGATCCACTAATTGGTCCATAATCAAGGTTGTTGTTATGCAAGGATGTTACACAGAGTAGAAAGTTTAGAACAAAAAGAATGAAAGATATTGAACTGTGGAGATGTGAGAATCAGTGAACAGAAATTGTCATGCATCCACACAAATCCGGAGCGGTTTTCAACAAATTCTTTCTGAATTCTATTTCAGATTGTGCTTACAAACGAATAAGAAAGAGGGCGACTTGACCTAAACAGGATGAAGGAGGACCAGTTCTGCTTAATTCAAAGGTTTGATTAGGGCCTGTCAACGGAACATGGCAGCGCAACTACAAGTGTTTCAGTGGCAAATGTAGCAGTCAATCAGCACTGCACTATATATTACTTACCGGAGCCCAGTTTGTGTGTTCATACTTACTGAGTCACACGTGAGAGAGCGGTAGGGATGAGAAGAGCAGTACATTACTGAGAACGTTCATCAGAACGTTATTATCTTCAGTGTTGAAAAGAATTTAACGTTAGAAGGTTCGGACGGTTGGTTTATTTTTTATGGCATGATCTATAAGGGTAACAGAAAAATTTCACACGCTAATTTCACATCAAGACAGCTCGTTGGTGGTCTGATAGGAGTTTCTCCGGAAGAAACGTAAGAGTCAGTTACACTAGATGAAATGAGGACGTCAGCCTTTTGTGACTACATACCTCCTCCAACAAAATAACCTCTTGATAAAGTGTGATGAATTACCAGGTTAGATAAGCGATTATTCCGACGCGGCACAAATATATGGTCAAAGCCCATAACGAGTCAATCACCAACAATGCAAGAGCTCGAACGAGTCATCACTCAGCGAGATCGGGCCAGCGAGCGAGAAACAGCAGACAAAAATCCACTACAGTTAACGTTAGCCAAGCGCAGGGAACCAAGCAGAAGTGCATACGGAGTTTGAATAGAAACCTCACTGCGCTGTAGACTGAAATTCCAGTTCATAAACGCGAGTACAAGGGTGGTGTGAGGCTGCGCAAATTGGACGATAAAAATCTTGTTCTATTTAGCGAATTTTGCTTACAATATGTATTCCATCTCTCAAGATGGCGACTTTGTATAAAGTTGTCGGTTACTTGGATTGGCGAAATAGAAACCTTAAGTGGATACCTGTAGAGAACAAATGGAGTATAATCATGAAAGAATCATGAAACGTAATACAACAGTAAAATCCAATGAAACTTCTAAAATTATCTGGACTGGATGATAAATGACATAACTCATCCTGTCGAAATTCTTCACTAGCAAGTGTGTTGGATAGACCATAAGAGTGAGTGCAAAGAACAGCAACAACGCTACAACTATGGATATAGAGTTTCACTGCATATACCGACGTGAAAAACAGTTACTAGTAATACAATTGAAGAAAATCCAGAATGGAGTCATTAAAGTGCTCTGATAATTAATTCTTGACCTTGCCTTCAGCTCTACGAACTTATGGTATCAGAATTAATGTTCCTTTCTTCTAGAAACCTCAGTAATGCACCGACGAGAGCACATTCAACAACATCCTTTTTGACCAGTATTTTCGTAAGCACAGTGATCAGTAGTGCTTATAGTGGATGGACTCCAGCGGTCACAGGAAAACAAAAGTGGATTCACCTAATGGGGAGACAACTAGACAGTACATTGTCATCATGAGCAGAACGATTTGAACAGGTAGGAAAATTCCACTGGAGCAACTCAGAGTAATCAAGCGTTGGTTGATTGGAGCATACCGGTTATATAAACATGAGATTCGGGGTTCATATTTTGATTCGATCAATTCACTAAAGTAGTAAAGAGCTATCTGTAAGAAATCCGGTTGCATTGTCCATTGCTTTTCTTTAAAGCGCTAAAAGTGATCGCTTAAGAGCTAAGAATGACAGTTTAATATCCAACTCATGTTAGTAACCTTTAGTATATAGCTGTCAAGAAATGGTCCTAGGCTTGTGGACAACAGGAAGTGGATGGTCTTAGATGCTTGTTTGTGAACAAGAAAGCATCACAGTTACATGCTGACCGGTCAAAACAACGTGATCATAAGTGATTAAGTGTGTCGTGAAATCACTGTGGAGCAAGTCAGTCCTGCGAGACTCAAGCAAGAAGAGAATCCGTCGTAATTGATAGATGTTTACCCGATCGCTCTATCAGTTTTCACCTGTCTATATAAGTACCTGTATTTGAAACTAAACTGGTACTGTATCTATAAATCCCACCCTTCAAATTCTGCTGCGGTTAACCTTATCGTGAACCGAAGTTAGTTAATTTTGATGTTGTTAGTAGAATCTGTACGCACACTAAAGTCTCACTCAGTAATTGTACATGATCCAGTTTGTTTCGGAATCTAACAGTTAATCTAAAATTCCCGCAGAAAAACAGTTTTATTGAAACTAATATCCGAAGGGATAGTTGCTGAAGTCCGGAAAAAAGTTCGATGCTAATGTGTTTTTTACGGAGGATCGCACAGTACAACGATTCATTTTTGTGTATTTGCTCTGAACCAAAACCTTCCAATGCCCTTAATCAAATTAAGTCCAGGAAATGCCACCTCACATTGCGACTGCACCGAACGTTACATGAGTAGAACCAAAAGATTCACGATTTCACAAACATATGTCCAAATGAGTTCACAGGAGTCTATGCTACCGGAGAACAGCTTTTTCACTAAGACAACCGATTGCTAAACACGTCCTGACCAATAGCCTGGCTGCGACCTAGATTCTACATTCGAAATCCTGTTAGGCTATTCTAATCCATTATTCCAACGATATGGTACAGCTCATAGACAAACTAATCAAGCCAGTTTTATGAATCCAAAAGCCGCTGTTGGAGAAATCTTTAGCGATGTGATTGACGGTGCACATACACACAGCTGTTGAGTGTAAATGATGATTTATGTTTTCCAAATTTGCCGCAGACGGTTCGAAATGATTATATCTACGAAGTCTCGTGTTCTAAATATTTCGCTGAAATTTCCGATCAAAACTATTTTGATTACCGAGAAGCGGTAGAAGATTTCGATTGATCAGTGACTAAAACCCATCCCGATTTGTCGTAGTTTCCTCATCCCCATCAACTGTTCAACCAGCCCACCGGTAGACTCCACTTTCGCTCTTGTGACAGCATATCAGGTATGTATATTCCTGCCACAAGCGAGAATGCAACTGAAGTCATGGTTTCGTAAGACAGCAGCACTGGCCATTGTGCTAATGAAACCTTTTCAAGTAAACGACTGAACTACTATACGCAAACGTTCAGCTACATTTACGTGTGCGTAATCACCAGGTTGTTCGATCACATCGCGAACAGACATAACTGTTCTGCTGGGTTAACCCACTTACTAGTTATGGTTTTCAATTTGTGACAAAAGATATCCTCTAACTTGTTGAGCGATATTTCATTTAATTGCTGTGAGAGTTTGGTTGAGGCTAACTGAACGTCAACAACAGCAGTTTCTGCTAGGTCAACTTCAGTGGTCGATTAATGTGAACAACTGTCAGTTATGTCGGTTGTCGAAACGATGGGGATAATCTGAGTATTATTTAAAGACGAGTGTAGGTGGGCCAATGTATATGACGATCGCACTTGATGTAAGGTAAGTGGAACAGTGATTAACACGATTGCCCCATGAAAATGTGGCAGTAGTTTGAAGTCCGGACGTGTATTACTGACGAACTCGAGCGAGGACGAAAACTGAGCCTAGTGCTTCTTTTGAGGGAAGTTACTTGTAAATTGTATATGGACGAGAAACCTGCAATTGATTGCTAGTAACGTTTCATTCATAGCCATGCTATATTACTATAAAGCTCGACAACCTCAGATTATTGTTCTGTGTTTGCAAACAACAAAAAGCTGCAAGGTGATTCGGTTGTCGAGAGGTTTGTTAAAGTGCCAAACTAAAGCAAGTATCAACTGAAATCGGTACTGGCCTGCACAGCTTGACAGTAATGTGACGGATTAATAATTTACCGTCAGTAAATTTTTGATGAAACATCCTTGAAAGACTACACATCACATGAACACAACACATCTTAGCAGGCTAAACTAGATGATTCAAGTAACATAATTGCAATGCTTTTTCAATTATGTAGGCATTGGCCTCCTCGTACGCTACCGAAGCTGCCCGATACAGATCTCGAAATATTTGTTATCAATCACTGTGGTCCCAACCAGTAGGCCCCAATCTCTCAATTCCCGTAGCAGCTCAGAAGTCGATTGTCACCGACCGCGATCCGGATCGAACATTGTGGCCCAGTGAAACTGAAAGTGATATGGCTTCTTTGCTAAATCGGCCACCCTCAGACGATGCGACAGCTCATGGACCCGGTGAGTTTTTATTCGCACTGACCATCACCTTCGTCTTTTGACAGTTACGTCATTTTTGACGAATTTTGTTCTGTTTCAATTTGTCAGTACTCTTATAATCAATGAGATGTGAGCTAACCGAAATGGTAATTTTGATCATTATTGTCTCTGCCACATCAAGTCACACTGAACATTAGGTGGGTTCAAAAAATCTAGACGAACAGTAGTCCGTTCTAACCTGAACTATCCAAAATACTATTAGAACAGGTGAGTTAATGTAGGCCGAATAATGTAAGAATCGGTGGCTCTAGTTCAAGGCCTGCCTACTAACTGGCCTTGACTGCATGCTTCCTATTGGATGTTCTTTTGTCCGTGAACACATGCGATTACAATTGTTCTCGTCAGTACTGAAACTCTTCTCATTTGTTCCCATTTTGTTCCAACTGGTTGTAATGTTTTAAGTTCATATTGTAGTAATATGTTTCAACATAACGTGTGGTTGGTTACTTCATCTCGACGAACTGAGGTTGACTGTTCAAAATGTCTTGCTTTGCAACTTCCGTTGGGCAACCATTCAAACACACAGTGATCGGACCGTGTAGATAAAGTCCAAACACCTGGACTGAGACCACTGACTTCGATAAAGTGGCTGAGAAGTTCGAATCATAGAAAATCAGATGTGATAAACAAATGTTCTCGGTAATTTTTCATCAGGTCGTTACAGGTGCACAGGTTATCAAGCGTACATTCATGAGAGAGAGAGTAAACGGAATTAGGTGACTGATCGATCGCAGAAGCCAAAATTAAAACTGCCGAACATCTGACATTTACTCATTGCAGATTGGTTGGGGTTATGCATGTACAAAACCTAGCCAAAATTGGGTCAGTGGGTTAACCCATCGTGTGACAAGGATAATCCGACCGTGGCCACAGCAATTTCCTTTGTCAACATAGAACTTATCTATGTTCATCTTCAGTCCCTTCTCTCCGTATTGAGTGTATGCTACAGATCGTAACATCCCAATTATGTAAGCTTCAGTTACAACTCTACCGGCCTGTTCTGCACCTAGAAAGACCTGTTCCGTTGTAAAGTATACGTTTTACAGGGCGGGTTGGCTTCTACATGTTGTCAACCTATAACAGTGCCTGAATGATTGAGCTCGCGGACACTGGTAAAATAAGGTTGGTATACTTAATTCACCCGGCTTATGCGTATGATATACGCGCGATGGATACAAACTTAGCCATCCGGAGCAATGAAACCCATAGCTATGTGATTAGTACGTTTAAAGCTTGGATTCCCTGATACCAGGTTCTTTGAACAGAGGATACTCAGTATCTACACTGTTGGATGTAGTTCTGTGGAGTGAATTGAAATCCTTAGTTCATAGTCTGCAGTCCGACTTAATAACTAAACTGAAAGAGAAAATAGCTGATGCTTCTTAGAAAATTCTCGTTGTAGAAGTGTAAAACGCCCATTGGAGTATGGTACGGTGAATTTACAAATGGATACAAAAATATAGGGGCAAATGTGAGCAGTTATCTTGAGCGTGTTTTTGCACATGAATGCAACTACTTTCCATGAGTCAGCCAATTAACTCAAGATAATTGGCTAGTCAAAAAACGATTCACGTTAGCCAAACATAAGTGTACACAAGTTCCAAGGAAGCCATGGTACACGTAAAATTGATTTATGTAGGATTTATAGACATGTAAATTTATCAGGGGTTACTCGTGCAATGCTTAAAGATGAAAACTCTTCGAGAATGAACGTTGTATCAGTTTGTCTTGTTTTGAAACCTGGAAAATCCGGTATCTTTCGACACCAGGTGTAAACCTTACCTTTAATCACATGCAAATTGCGAGAGGACTTAAGCTAACAGACATTCTACCCAGGCCATATCAGCAAACGCTCACTGTGTACACAAGAGGAATGGCTGAGTTCGTCAAAACGGCGGTATTTGCACTAACTAGATTACGTTTCTGTTTTGCACCACACCATTATATTCCTATTATGATAGTCTTAGTTGTACGTGGTGACTCAACGTGATTAGACAGCCCCTTAGTATATACCCATATTTGGTTTTGAGATTTAAACTTGATTTATCAGTTTTCATTCTCTGAGTCACTGTGCCAGATTGATCCAATTAGTTTAAATTCTGAAGAAATAAAGCAATATCAGGGAACCCTCCAAGGTCATTTAAAATAGACACTGAGGTAATGTCAGTACATCTTAAAGCGGAAGAAATATAGGTCTTCCGCAAAACTGAGCCGTATACAGATTCGTCTTGCTCCCACGGACACTCACTATGGTGCCGTTATGTTACAGCGTTGTAACTCAGATTTCATTTACCTAAACACCGGCATAAAGTGAACAAAACACCTTCTTCACAGTCTCTTCTGTCGTCGCCGTCTTTCGAGTAGGTGACTTTTGTCTTTTAAACTAAGAACTAGTCTCAAGGTAGCGCTGCTTTAAACGCACTAGTCTTAGCTATCTGTTCCCAGTTCTCTTGATGGCAGCTCCTCGAATCATCTCAACTACTTCGTAAACACAAGCTTCATGAACTGAGTGCAACAAAATCTACTTTATCGACGTCAGTCAACCCAATCATTCAGATGTTGTTAACAACTGACTACAAGCCGGAATTAATCAGCTGCGTAAAAACCTTTACGTGACAAATGCCACCCGATCGCAGGTTTGTAAACGAAGTCTACACCACTGAAATTTTGTAATCTATACAACATACCCAGTCATAACCTGAATAAAAGCCGAATAAAAAACTTCTCAATGTGGGTTAACGAAAACAGTAAATTCCGGTCCAGAAATGGGTATACATCCCCAGTGAGCTGTAATAGGAGCAAAACCTTAGTCCTGTACTTCGTTTCGGTATGGGCTAGCCAACAAACTTATCCGAATGAAAATACAACGATCGTGTGTGAGTGATCTTTCTATTTAAATAATTTAACTCTCCGAAGTTATCGTCAAATTAAGCTCAGTTCGCCCTTTGGCTACATTAGAATGTTCCAGAAATTGAAAATTAATATTACTAGATGTTTCTTTATGTCCTATCTAGGATGATGGAACCGCCGACAAAAATAAAGCCCTCTCTTCTAATGAGCTCACTCTAGCAAAAAAACCCAATTTTCCTCACGGCGATTGGACGTCCTGAGAAGAGGGATTTTTGGCATTCACCGCACAGTACTTTTTCACTGATTCATTAGCAGTGACATCAACGTTTAGTGATCTCGCCCATGAGTACAAGATCAAGAGACAATCGGTTTGCACATTTGGAGTCCCCGTCAATCGTACGAACTAGCTCACGCAAAAGGTATTCTTTAGGATTACAACCTAACAAACAAGATGGTCACAATAGAGTTCGAACTCTATTGTTGTCATTTTTCCAGACTTACCTGGTTCGCAGTCGCAGGAGTCAAAGTCTTCAACTTATAGTCCTCGACGCTCACTGTTATCTGTGCTTTCCTTTTAGCTATTTGGACACGGCATGAGTAGACACAGTACACATTCAGGGCTACTAAATTCCTCTGATCACCGTTTTAATCAAAAGTGATAAACCACTAAGATGAGACAGCGGTGAAGCTGTTGTATACAACTTCTATCCGGCTAACCATAGTAGACTTCAATCGTCTATCCAAGCAACAGTTCTTTTTCTTTGTTCCCTTCCATCTTCACGGCGTATGCCCCTGGTTGCGAAATATCTATTTCCTTATCACAATTAAGGAATTCCCAAAAGCTGAGCACAATTATTTTGATTTGCCCCCTGGAAACAAGGCAATCATCAGGGCCACCTGACATGACATGTTCATTTGGCTGGCAGGTGAAGCAATGACTTCAACGTGACTCAACCCATCGAACAGCAAGGTACTCGTATGATGAATTACCAGGTTACAGAGGTCAGTTACTCAATGTTGGAAGACAATAAATTGTAGCAGACCACTACCCCCAGATATATGTAGCATGTGAATGAATGTTGAACAGTGTTTGAATAGCACAGAAGATCAATACGCACGTGATCAAATGGAGTTTGTTTGAAACCTGCTGACAGTTAGAAACAACCTGTAATGACATGTATTGAATGTGTTTCATTTCGCACTAAGATGCTTTTTCAGATCATATTAATCATTTATAATGTTTTGAGTAAATAATTTATGCCAAACTTCGGACACCACTAGGTATATCGAAATGAGGGCCGAAAACATCAAAGTAGACTCCTAACAGTTACAATCATCTGGTCAACCTGGTCTTAGAAACGACTTTCTTCGAGAGAGAGGGAGAGCGACCCATATCTTGTGGTGCAAAATAGAGCTTGCTTTTTCCACAAAGTAGTCAGTTGGTCTTGATTCCGTGATCCCTCGATCCAGACTCTGATAGATCCTAACATTTAATAGTAAACTTCCACACAGTTTTCTCACATTTTTTATGACCATGCTATTCCCCAAAAAACGTCAGTCGTGAGTGAAAACACGCCTTCCTTTCTATATTGCAAACAATGCGGAGTACCTTGCTAGTGCTTAGTCCCAGTGACTACAAGGAAAGTGCATGGATGTCTACGCAGGATAGTGGAACCCATTAGCTGTGAACCAGTGTCTGGACTACAACTTTGAGACATTAGTTCCAGTATGTTGACGCACAGAACTATGAAATCACATCCAGGGCCATAGAGGATGTTTGAAAATTTGCGATCCAACAACAGACGGCTAATTGATTTAAGGTTATGAGAAAGGGAAACGCAATAGTGGGAAAACGTAACGTATAGTACCTCGTCTTAGGTAATACAAAATGGGTATGAAAATGTGTGAAAACCGAAGTAAGAGTACAGACTAGTCAGCCGTGAGCGCTCGACAATGAAGAGATTAATTGTTACATGGTTCGTTGATGTCCAGAAAACCGCATGGGATGACAAACAAAGATTGTCAGACAGACAAAGGTATGCTGTTGCCTGTGCATAATGTATGTGATACTGCCTCATTTTTCCCGACATGTATGTCTCATAAATGCACGCTAGATCTTTACAGACAAAAAATTGGCATTATCGGATTTGTGTGATAAACATTTTGTTTGTTACCGTCAGTAGACTGAAGTATGAGGCGAACATCATTCGCAATGTCTGTGGTTGAGTGATTTAGGAATCGAGGAAAAATCGAATGGCACAAAACTTCACGGTTTACTGAACAATGGCAAACAACTCCATTTTCGCTAGGTGATCTTGAACGATAGATTAGCGTGACCTTGACTCTAATCTTCCGTTTGAATGGCTTGTACAGTGTTGTTTAATTGCTTTTTAGGGCTTAGGTATTGGTTATTTTCGAAATAAATGCAGGTAATGAAGTGTAACGTACACCTCACAGCACTCGGACACAACGCAGACACCACAGCTTACATGTCTATCACTCCAGGATTTGTGCCTGCGCGACTGTTAATTCTCTTTTAAGGTCGATCAACACTTTCTGTCAATCAGTGTGTTTTGTTCCGCTTCTTACTGACGATGGGAAAAATATTCAATAAAATGTATTGATCCGTACTTTTATTACAACTTTCTTTGCTTTGCGCTAGTGATCACGCTTCACAAGTTTGGTGTCTTCATCCGCTTTTTTCAATAAATCACGTAATATGTTTCCTATTATTCAAATGATATTATTCAGGTTGGTCATCTAATCTACACGGAAAACGTCAATCGGATGCATCGATTGTGTCCGACGTGCACAAATCGGGATCTGGCCAACATGAAACTATTGGGTTTCCACTGACCCACACAGTAGTTGGAGAAGAAAAACGTTCAGTGCATTCGGCCAATGTCTCTGTTCTCGTCGTAGTCATCAGTGTTATTGTACTGCTTGTCGGCATCGGACTTTGCAGTCTGTTGTTGGTAGTGCACCAGAGGCGCAAGAGATCTGACATCGACAGTCGGATTGTTCATGGTCGAACCAAATCATGGACCACAGATAGAAGTGAAAGATGGCAATCAGGTCGTCCAGCGTATTCACTGCTCAGTTGGATTGGATCGAAGAAACGTGGTTCTCGTCGTCGCTTGTCTAATTCGTTCAACCTGATCGATAATCACGGGCCCCCTCCTGGAAGTGGATCGATTGCAGCCAATTTGCCTGCCTCGTTACCGCCTTATAGTACATCTGCATGTTATGATGATTCAGTGGCCAGATTTGGTGCTGGTGAGATAATGCATAGAATAGGACCGAATGGTACGACTGCTTCATATAACAGCTCTATGGACCCACTTGGTTGTCATTCACAATTTGGCAGCCTGCGTACAGACCCTGTTCGACATGAGATGACTCACATTGGGACTCCAGAGTCTCCAAATGGAACCCTGTACACCGGTGGCTTGCATCGCGTAAACTCAACCTGTTTGGGCTATCAACCGTTAGCTTCACCTTCACCCACTAGCGTCTTTGCTACGCAGGTACCTGATCCTTCAGGATTCACTGTGGGAAGTCTCAAATCCGTTCACACAATGGGCTCTAAAAGCACATCAACTCAAGGCAACTTTACCACTCTGGGGATGAATTGTACGAATCCGATGCTTTCCACGCTGGGATCCAGACTACCGGAAACAGGTAGGTGTTAAACTATTTGTTGATGGGATAGTTTTATCGTTGCTCGGCTTGTCAGTTTTAAGGTAAAATGTGCATCCTAAATCTTGAACAGTCGATGTTCTAAACGTTTCGTTCTCACCATGCATAAAATAATTGCTGCTACTGATCCTGTACAATCATCAAAGTGTTAGCAAAATACAGCTGATAAAGAGCGTTTCAGGTTCTAGCCATGTGATGGATCAACGTCGTGTGAACGGTTGGTGAACACTGACTAATTCGAAGTGATCTCGAGAAATCAATCCATCCAGGCGTCACATGAGGAAAAGAAGATTGAACATAAATGTTTTAATACGATACTGAACAAGATTAATGATAATGATCTCAAGCTGAATATCACCCACAAATGATTGTAACTGTCGCATTCCCATAGATTTTCCAGTCAACCTCTTTCAAAGAGCAGAAGCACTAGACTCGAGTTTCGCTCTCATTAGAGCCCGTCAGTTGTGCATATCATCGCCACCGCCGGGACTAGAACCACGGACATGCTGTTCATGAGGCAACCGTGTTTACCACTGCGTCACTGACCTCTCATTAGGCACGACCGAACTGTCATATGTGAACACTCAACCACTGTTGCTTGTGAGTAATGATCAGGTTGCCCGATCGTCTCGATAGGAGATACAGTTACTGTCTGTTAACTAAAATCGATAACCTCGTGATTAGGACTTCATAGACAGGTCGAGATCTCCGATCTCATTAAACCTGTTAGGCGCTATTTTAGATTACTGATGAGTAGTCGGGGATTTGGTTAATTTCAAGTTGAACGTCACACACAATTGAGCTCTAACGAGAGCGAAATTCTAGTCCAGTGCTTCCGTGTTGCACTCCCATAGACTTTCCAGTCGGCCCCTTTCGAACGGAAACACTGGACTCGAATTTCGCTCTCGTTAGAGCTCAATTGTGTGTGACGTTTAACTTGAAATTTACCAAATCTCCGACTACTCATCAGTAATGAAGAAATGAGTTGAAACGGAAATAAAAACCACAGATTTAATACGATCACAATCTATCAACTAACTAACAACAAATAAATCTTCGACACGTTCAGGTGGGAATCCAGCTGTGACTTCGTAAGTGCCCTAAGTATTCGCGAAACAAGACAATAACAAAGAGGGCAATGATCAACAAACCCCAACTGTAAGCTTACACATATTAGGATTAGTATACCGTGCCAATGGGCAAAATTGGACACGCGACGTCCAATAAGTACTAGACAGTATAACGAACGCAGAGAGAAATGTGTAAAGTTGTGTAAGGTTCAAACGAGAATGAAAAGCCTTCAAGAAATTTACTGAAGGCAAGAAAATTGATAGGCTAATAGATGAACGGAGATAACGAGAAATTGGTTCGATGTAAGCGAGGTGTATAATAAAAATTAATTTCAGCTCCCAGGTTCACCTAGGCGTTTTCATTCAACCCGTTTTTTAAAGAACCACTACACTGTGGTTAATGTTAGTCACTGGTGGGGACCTGGAATTCGTTGATGCTTTCATGAGGTAAGCGTGTGGACCACTGTGTCACGGACCTCACAATAAGCAACAACCGAATTAACGTATACGAACGCCGGTAAGTACTACTCAGGCTGCCCGATCGCCTCTAGAAAAGGTAGCAACATTTCCGTTAACTCCAACTGATGATCTCATCATCAGGACTCTTTAGTCAAGTTAAAACCACAAACATCTTTAAATCTGATGAAAACTATATTGTTTATTGACAAGTAATGTGCATTTTCTTCGAGACATTTCCAGGTAACCAGAAATTACGGTTGTTGTGGATCATTCTTTTTCAAGACAGTATAATTACAAAGGTTTTATTTAAACATATCACAACAGAAGACTGCATAATCTGTTTGACATTACAGGCAATCATCGAAATCCACACAAGTGGTCTGCTCAGGACAAGATGTTCACGAAATATTACATCACAAAGTCATGTTTAAATTAATGTGTATGGTTTAGGTGGCTACGATTAATCTGTGCCCAACTCAGCCGCAAGAACTGAAAAGCGTTCAGGCGGTTGTGTGGGTTACGGTTACGTAGTGAGGTTGGCATTGATTCAAAGGTCACCAGAATACGCTGGTAGACTGTCTGAGGTGAATTTCTAGCTGAACATCGTTCATATTTGACCGCAATTGTAGCAGTCACATAAATTTTCCAGATATCCTCTTTCAAAAAGTTAGATTGTTTGAAGATAACTCCGCAGACAATTCTTATTGTGTTAGTAATATCCATGCAACAGTCGATGCAAGCGGGTTGTTCAAAATAACGATAATTACTGAGTTTCGGTAACTGGTTCCAATCTAGGCTAAATGATGTCACTCGATCTGTTTTGACAAGCATCTAGTTATACAACGAACCTATTCTGCTCTGCAATCGCAGTAACACACAAGCCCTGGTGGATTGTTGACCGGTAGCCTGCCTTTCAAGTTCAATCTTGGCAATGCCATTGTAGTAAACCAGCTTCGGAAGGTTGGAACCGGAAACGTACGTCTAAGCTACTGATAGATGCGATGGTTAAATTGATTTGTCACTAAATACCCTTTAAACAGCAGCCTCCAATTTTAGGCACTATATGGAATTTTGACAATCATAACAAAGTGAGGAATCGCAACGATAAGACATTTTCTCTCAATTGTTTTTGAGCTTGTATTAAAAATCACTCATAGTTTGTCGCATCTTTTTTATTCGGATAGATGGATCAGTATAAGCTGAGTGAACAGTTAATCTGAAGGAAAAAGTTAAGAAGTACTGTGTGTCTTGCAGGTTACAAAGGGCCCAGAAGCGATTAATACGGCGATGTTATCTTCCAAAAGACGAGTGAAATGCAGGCAAATAGGATAGGAAATGTAAAAAACAAATTAAATCCACGTTCCATGGTTGTTCATTTTGTTGGATAGACCAGTTACTAATGAGGACTACTAGGAGGTGTCTGTAATTACAAATGTTGAGGTTGATGGTGAAATAGAGTAATGTTTTGTCGATACTAAGAAATCGATTTTGTTGGATGCCCATAGAAGAACGTCTGTGATGATCAGGGCAGTTGGAGGTCATAAGCTTCTAGTTGATTGTGTGGAAAAGTGCCGCGTGCGCCGTGACAGACATAACATGAAGCACCATTGCACTATGTCTCCAGAAACTTGACAGACGATCCTTGGAGCCGATTTCCTTACTGCAACGGATGTCGTGATTGGCCTGAAGCTCAAAATGCTGTCAACCGGGTATAGTTGTCTGACACACAAGACGGCAACAAAACGGTTTCAACCAAATACGCATGATCAATACCGATTTTAAAGTCTGCTTGCTCTAGTTCACGGTCGAGAAATGCGCCGAATTATTCACAAACGACGATGATCCATACTGATTGTGCGACTGGATTGCACCGGGACAGTCCGATCTCACGGACCTCGTGGGATACTGGTACATCTTTAGGAGGAAGTAAAAAAACAGACAGAGAACATGTTGAATGAAAATGTCTTCGAATAAGTCCACAGTGCGCACAACTCGCCTGCTTTCCAGGTGAAAAGATCCAAAGGGTAAGATTACTCTTGTGTGGAAGTTAGACAGCTGAATGGAACAATGCAGAACGCAGTTGTGTCAGTACCGTCTGTTAATAATTTGCAACTCGTGAGGCTATTCACAGTGTTGGACTTACGCTCCGGATACTAGCAGGTGACAATCAAATTCGTGGATAGTGAAAAAAATGTATTCGTGATGAGTAAAAAACAATAGTTCGGCCTGACCGGTTTACCGTTCAGATTTCAATATTTGATGATTCATTTGGTAAAACAATCAAATAATGTGGCGATTTATCAAAATGACGTGATATGCAATTAAATTGAAATGGAATATGTTGCACCTCTAGATGCTGTCTTAAAACGAATTCAGAACTTCGCACTTCGAACCAGTGACGATAAGTCACAACTCGGACGGTCGTCGGCGGTGCCACCGGGACACAAGTTGGGTCAAGATGAAACTAGGCCTTTACCAAAGAAAATAATTAGAGAAGGCGTGACTCTGTATTCTAAGAGCAGGCTGAGACAATTACTGGGTCGAGCAGGGTAATGCAGTCGGCTCGTCAAAAATTTACATTTCACTACGTCACCATTGTACAAACTTCTTTGAAAATGACGAACAATTTAAATGGGCCGACAAAGCCCAGAAAGTGTTCAAGCGAGTGCAACAAGAAACTAACAAGCAACAACTGACGCTGAAATTCTTCAATACAAAGCAACTCCCATTGTAGGGACAAATGTCAATGACCGTGGTATTGAGGTAGTACACAAGCAGAAGAAAGGAGTATTCGAGCATATCAGCAGAATACTGATGTCACCAGAGCGGAAGTATTCAGCCGTTGTGCCCTGAACAAATGGAAGTAGGCCCGATGAGCATTGCATCTACAGGAATATGATGTTACGTCCCTTGGTCTAGGAAATGTGGCGCTAGCATTTTTTCTCGACCACAAGTAGATGATTGACTTCCCTAGGTGACGTTTAGAGCCAACGGTTTAGTAGTGGAGCAGGTCCTCAAACACTAGTTCGTCTACAATATCAAGACAAGATTTTCCGGAAGGTGACTGACGCTCTGACGCTTGAGGATTCCGAAAAATACCATTGTTGACAAGCTGAAAACAATCATTTCCAAATGGGCAAGCGTTCATCTCTATTGTGGGAGGTAATAATTTAGCAGCAGGACGATGGCGACTCCTGTATGGTGGTCATACCGAGACAAATTAGAATGAAACTGGTAGTACAGTGCTATAAAAAATATCGTACACACCAGAACCACTATGAAATATAATCTACAGAGAAAAAAGGTGTATGTTGGCCGTAAGTGAAAACCGAAACGACGCCTTATTTGCTCGCCTGCTAACAGTCTGTGTTATTGAAAGGTAACAATAAGAAAGGGTCAATACCTGCATCCAGAATCGAGGAACTCTGATTTGTGGATCTTATGGACTCAGTTCTACTGAACTCTGGTGGTAACCAGCATGCTTTGATCATGACCTAACATTCTATTCCTTGGATGGAGACGACTGGGGTTCTATATCAGAAAGTACCTACAGAGGGAGAGACAATGATGAAGCGCATCGTGGTGAACAATTGAATACCAAACGTTAGTTTGACAAATCAGGAACCGTGCTTTGAAAGCTAGAAATTCCGAACACGCAAGCAACAGCTGAAAATCAAGCGTATATGGATATTATCTCCACAAACAAACGGATTCATTGAGTGTAACAACCGAACAACCAAGAAGTGATTATCAGCTAAGGGAGGGGACTGGGAATCAGCATTACCACTAGTGTTATTGGCCCACCGTGAATCCTTTCAGGCCAGTACGTAGAAATCACCATTTCAGTTGATGTGCAATAGAACCTCTGGACTTCCAGTAGATCAAAACGTTGGAACACGATCATGGTGTGGTAGTCCCACGACAGGATTAGTCACCGCAAGAGGAAGAACTACACGCGATCTGGAAGCGTCACAGGAATGCATAAAAGAGTGATCAACAGCTTACAGACTCGGTGAAGCTGGAATGTTTAGTCCAGGAGAAGGGGTGAAATATCGGGAACATCGGAGCACATGTGTCAGTGGCCAGGGTTAAAGAAAGATTCTGTTTATTTGGGAGGGTCCGTATTTAGTGTCTTCCAAGTGGTGCCTGGCATACCCGATCAAGATTAAACGAGTACATCGCAGTGAGTTGGCAAAGTGACAAGATATACCGGCAGAGCCAACCAGAAGAGGGTTATCGAAGCAAAAGTCAACACTGTATTGGTCGGTAATAATTCGTCAGCAGCTGACAAGGAGTCACGGAACTTCAGAAAGGAGGAAGACTGTTGTATAACATGCATCTTGGTCTGTGAGTAGTATAGCATGCATCGAACGCTGGGGAACTAATGGACAGATATTTACTAGGAAGACCGGGAGCTCGAAACGACTATTAGAAACGCGTACATGCACTATGTAGATGTAGTTGTGCCACTGACAAGGACGTGGATAGATGTTCACCGTGCAAAATAGTGTTTACTTTCGTTCCTGTGTATTTTTGCGAATCTACAATGAATGTTTTCCAACGAAAAACCTCCCAGACCACACTTTTTTACGGGCACAACAGTATAAACCAGCCAGCAGAACAACAACGTAGGTGAGGGAGGGAAAATTCCTATAGACCAAGATTCATCGGCGCTTTGGATCTTCAGGTTTGTCCGTCAGGTGAACAGAATACTGCATTAGGAAGACCACTAAGATGTACATAATATACAAGTCGACCGAGTTGTCAAAATAAACGTGAAAGTTCACCAAGAATGAGTGTACAACAACCATTGTATGAACCGAGAATGGAATCACCTGATTAGCACAGAATGTACAAGTATCGGGAAGGGTATCAAAAGAATTTCTCATCTAGATAAGAAAGAACCTGTAGCAAATGCTGTTCAGTTTATATCAACCAACTAACTGTTTATCAATAAAAAGAATAGACAGTAGTAACAAGAGGGCTGCCCGCCCAACAGGAAATGAAAATTGGTTTTGGAGGCTAGCAAGCCCATTATGGGTGTGCTAAAAAAACTGGCTTCCAGTTAGATTTACCGATGTAATGAAAGATTACCAGAGGGGTGCATTTGATGTGACGAACGTTGTGGCTGTTAAGTACAAGTGGTGATTAGGGGAGATAACGTTGATCATACAGTACACAGGAAGAACGTTAGCCAATAGACAACCACAACTAGTACAGCCAAAGAAAACGAAAAAGTCAGCGTTTCAGATTGAACTGGACAACAGGAGAAATGGAGAACAAACGAAATTCTAAATTTCTAATGGAATGGATGTGAACAACTAATTTCGAACTTTAAATATTCATGAGACGATTAAACAGCTTTAAGATCAACAGAACACAACTTACTTTTTGAAAGAGGTTGGTGGAACATTCTAAAAGAATAGGAAGTTTGCGTTCATTTGTGAATACTACTCAATTTGCAGTTATTCTACTTATCAGTAAACGATCAACTTTAACGAATCAACAGCAGGGCATCGGGTATTTAAAACAAAATAGAAAATACTGAATGATTTGTAATATGCATGCATACATGTAACGTTCGTACTCGGTTATGAGCAATACCCTTACTCTGGTTTCCGTTGACGTGGATAAGAGTACACAAGGTCACCAACTAGTAGCAAAAGTAAGCTATATGAAAAAGCAAATGTTGGATATAGCTAGTGAATATTCCTGAAGGACAGCTGTTGACTGCAACACCGCCATGTTCCGAGACGTTTCCATCCAGTAATGTGTATATTTGCATCGTCTCTAACATTGCAGGCAGTATCCCCTGACTATCATGTTATTGCAACCCTAGGCAGACTATACTGGACGGTATAGATAGGTGTTTCCCATACTATTTTAGCTTCCTAAACAGTACATCATCGTTTCACTGGCGTTCTAATAGAATAATTGTCCCCTCACTAATTATGCATTAGATGAATACTTAAACTGGAACAGTGATTAAAACAATTCTGCATAATCTCACTCCACTCAGATTTATATGAGCCTGATGCATTCATAGTAATTTGTTCACAGTAAGCCGAATGTCCCATAGAAGAAGACTTAGATTGCCACAAGTTCCCGGATTCTAATCACTCTTTTGCGATTCTCATACAGTTCGGTTTAGAAAGCCTTGGTTCATATGGTAGGACAGATCCAGAAGTCCCGGCTATGAAATACAGCGTGTGTAGATTACGCTTGCATGTTTTTCAGCTTCCTTCGATTTAGTGACAGTAAAGACACATCCCAAAGTCACAGCGTGATATGTACATTTACTCCAAACAGTCCGACAAAAGAAAAAGGATAAACAGTGAATGCGGATGGAAATGAACCAGAAAACACCAACAGAATTAGCAACAGGCTCCCACGTTGCCGACACCACGGTCAATATAAACAGAATGAGTTCTTCCGAGTGCAGATACGCAATTCAGTATTCACAATACACATAACAATGACGCTTAAACAGATGCACTGCAAATTTCCAGGTAGTGTACAGAAATGAACAGAAGAAATCAGTTTCACTGAATGTACAGCGTGGTATTATAGGAATGAATTGATTCTGACCATTTTTTACGGGTTGAGTGTTTGAGACTGTTAATCTCCTTACCTGCCTTGCCAGTTCCTTCAAGTCAGCCTAAATTTAGCCTGTCCACCCAGAAGGTACATACACCTTGATACTTAATCACCGTTGATTCCGTCTGCATCAAATATTGTATGACCAATATGGCAAACAGTCTGTATGGAATTTAGGGGTTTATACGTTTGTGATCAGTACTTGGGGCATCATAAATTTACAGTACGGCTGGTCACCGACCACTAGAGGGAGACCTAACGCACCAGTTCTTAGAAGGCTGAACCACGACCACAATTATGTGTTAGTGACAGATAATTTTCGCAAGACAATCAAACTACAGTTAAAATCTTGAATATGTCATACTAATAAGCTTGGCTCCATGATTCAAGACGTTGTGCTTTCCCTGTTATGACAACCGGAATCAAAAATGAGGCCAAATTGTGGAAACAACTGTTTGTTTGCTGCCACGAACGACTTCTGCTTAACATAAGGTTTACAAACTCTCTTAACGAATTTGACTTTGATGCATCCCATTGGTTATAGGAGACGTTGTCAGTTAACATAGGTAATAGCTGTGCGGACTTGAACTTGTAAACACGTCACTATTGTTCCATACTCCCTCTCACATACTTTCTCAAGTCAACACCTCGCTGTAATCAGCTTCCTTCTCTGTTTTGGAAGCCTCATGTTGCATGAAATGTTGCAAAAATTCAGTGTTTTCCTTGTCAGCCGAAGTTCTAGGTTCATCGGTCACTGACAATAGAATTTGTGATAACGGGTGAACGGTTTATTCAGTTCAATTGTCCTCCAACTCGCCTATGTTTCAATTCAAATGATCATGAATAATGTACTGAAATTTAACCTACGACAACAGTAGAGCTGAACGTGCATTCATGCATATATTTATCGGACAATTTGAACAATGCAGTATACTATTAACGTAAGCAATAAAATGGATCGTTCAGCTTATTCTGATTTGTACTGATGGTCCAAGCAGGGTGGTTTGTCACTGCCACCGTAACAGATCTATACCCTTCTGGTGAATTCGGCTTATGTACCTAATAGAAACAAAAGCTGTACATCGACCGATTCATATGTCTGATTTGATTTGAACTGTGAAGGTATCCACAGCAAATCGGAAGCTATAGTTCGTATATTTCAAGACTAAACTTTGAGTTCCACTTCCTCGTACTTACTTGGTGGAAGGCTATGATCGAATTACAGCAATTCATTTCGCCTTGGCAACATTTGCATGTATCTACAGAAATAATTGAGCATTTGTTGAGTGTTATATATTACATGTGAGAAATCACTGGCATTAGTCCGATTAACATGATGACTAACAAAAGCGTTAACTAGTACGAAAGAAATGTGATAATAGGTCCTTTCATTCACGTCCTTGAAACTGAGGATCGATTGGTCAGTCGATAAGTTATTTTTTGGACTGTGGTTTCGAATTCCGAATTAAGCAATTCGGTTGTAATCACGTCATCACACAATCCTGATGGATATAACACGTATAAATTGAGCTAACGTCGTACAGATGGACTTTGAAACAAAACTATCCCATTACTGTCAACCGACTCAGATGAACCTAACTATGAACACTTAATAATGTCCTGTTATAGAGTATTTGTAGCAAATTAGTTGACTTCCATGTTTACATCTTGGAGGATCGACTTGATTAGACGAACTGAATTGCCTAAACCTCACCCAACTACGAAAGGGTAGCCTTACTATATATATATATATATATATATATATATATATAATTAATACGTGTACAGAAAGCTTGACGTTCTAAACAGCCAGCCAACAACCATACACGGTGCCGGTTCGAGCTTCAATCGCTGTGACTGTACCTGTCTAGGTTCAGGTGGCCAAAAGGTACCTCAACCACATGTAATTGTCATACCCAGTTAAGTGTAATTCCATAAACAGAACGCAAGTACGTCATGCCACATCTCAATAGCTGGATTAGGCTGGGTCACCCGACATTCCAGACGGGAGGGCAGAGCCTCAGCCTGCTTACGTTTGCACGTTGTCTACCGTTTTATCGTGCTACAGCCTGGCGCTTCTCCCGTGCCCTTGTTCCATTCGCCAAAGCATGTTGCAATTGCTTCACTATATCTGACTTCTACATTGCCAACACAACATTAACCACATTAGTTATACGGTCCCAAACGACGTGCATTGCAAAAGATAGAAACACTAAACACTGCGTTGAAGAATCAGAAATCGCGTCAGAAATTCTGCAAGAGTGTCCTCTATACACGGAATTATGCCGCAGTGTTTATGGCTTTCTGGCATCCGGGCTTTCGGGAATGTTGGTACCCTTAAGTAAACTTGGTCTTATTTTGACCATCAAACAAGCACAGATTCCTGCGATTAACATGGGTGATTTGAATGTTTTTTCCACGATGTCGTTCGACAACTGGCATACTGACTCAACACATGGCAACTAGGTACCTTCGCTCAAACGATTCAAATTGGCATACGTCCATAATGATGAGCCAAATCAACCAGCTTAACTTTGAACCAACTAGCTACTTTAGTAGATGTGGACTCCAAAGTTTTCACTTGATCATATAAGAGCTCAAACTGAGTCTCAACGTGAATATCAGAAATATTGAATGGCGGAATGTAAAACTTGAGACCTACCGAAAGTGTTTCCATTTCAATTCGGCACAGTGAACCTGCTGATAAATTCTGGATATAATTAAGAAGATTAGGAGAAAAGGGTGATATGATATTCTAACTGGAGTTGGATAGTTGCAGCCTTTTACCATGGAACTCTCTGGTTTTCCTGAGTACTAAACAGACGAAGAGTTTAAACTTGATGCGATAGAATGGACTGGGATTGTCAACCACAGAGGATACTCGTTAATGAGCTGAGCATAAACTTGCTAATTCCAGCGTAGTGGTTTGTAAGACTCCGCGTCTCAACGTTCGGAGTCTCACCATCTTTGATAGGCTTGTTTGACCTCGGTAGGCAATCTCCCTTACTGACAGAACGAATACAATGAGTTCCTTTTATCCATATCATCAAGACGGCAAGAAGGTACATTGCCAGGTGCAATCATTTCGGTTATCATTATCGGTGGCCTAAATAGAGCATTTAAGTTTGGGGCGTGGCGTCAAAACACTGAAATGAACGAACGTCACAAGGGTGCATATCAAGGTGGGTAGACAGGGTAAGTGCCACAGCACCGAGATTACTCGTGTCAACGCCACCTGCCAACAGAGAGCCGGAGTGTGACGCTGGATTAGCAACGCTTTGAGAAGTGTCTATATCTTGGGATCGTGATTGCGTATTAGGACCAAAAACGAAGTGGCAAGGTCAGCCACGCGACCTGATTCGATTAAGTGGTTTGTGATCGAAGATTCTGTGTTTATGTTCGGATGTTAGTATGGTGACCTAAGCTGAGTCATCGCCAACACTGGCCACCTGAGGGAGCAGGTGTTCAGCCATTCTCTGTCGCAAACTCCTCCCTGTTCTGCTACTGTCTACGTCACTGCAACTCCAAATGAACCATAACAGATGGCACGAAAAACGGAGTTTTCCGAGGAAGAACGATCACGGTAATGGAGACCAATCGTGAAGGTGGAAACTAACAAAAGCAGTTCCGCCGCTGGATAAGTGCGATCAAACTCAGATATTAACTTGCAACTTACATCTTTTGTATTGTGGTCCTCTACTTAAAGAAGGTTGATAAAAGTCTGTTTCGTCACCCTTCTCTATACGCACGGCTGACTGTTTCATATAATCGACTGATGAGAATAAACGAAACGCTTGCACCTCGCAATGTGTGTTCTCTTGCTGTCTTGACGGATTTTTTCTGTTAATCAAGTGAGCGACAATTGCGTTTTAAATCGTTATAACCATACCACTGTTCAAATACTCAGGATGATGTTTGCGTTGCTTATCAGGCAATCGTTTTGTTATGCGACCAATGCATAAGCAAATAGATTAATAGTAGACGAAAGTTGATTGTGCCAGATGGAGACTTGTCTTTACGTTGCAATATGATAATGGGCGTTGAACGGAAACTGACATGATTCAGCTTCAATCGTTTTGACCAAGTTTTTCACCTTCCTTGTGATAACTTTGGTCACAGGACCTCATTTAAAAGGAAGACTTGTTCGTTACTGAGTTGTCCTCACGTCTTCAATTGGTATCTGCGGCAGAATGTGAGTGCTCTGTTTCGTGATTCTAACTTTTATTCCGTCCGGATGTTCGGCTGATGAATTCAATCAAACATCGTGTACAGATTACCCTGTAACGAACAAACACGATCGGTATAATCATGTGATTGGAGTGAGCCTTTGGTTTTCACCAGTTAGTGTTGTAAACTATTGTCAGGATGAATAAATGCATCGAATTGGTGGTCTTCGTTAGAACATTCCTGACCGCTACGTTCGATAAGGTATTCTAGCAGAATTAACACAAATTTCCTTCCCACTGTTGGTTGATCTTATCATAGATGTGATTATTTGTCCATCATTAAATGATTTTGAAATCTTGTTCGCATATTGCATTGCAACTAAACTGTAATAATTCGAATGACTTTCGCCAACGGATTATTACCCAATTCAAATAGTCCAAACAACACTGATCAGATTAACTTCTCCGTGACGAGAGGGTGATGAGCATGATGTCTGAAACGATCCACAGAATCGGCTAGGCAATAGTATTCAAAACATTGCATTAGCCCTAAAGAAGGCATCAAAGTAAATAGTCTGTGTCATCTGATTCCAGCCCTGAGGCAAAAGAAATTAGTAAATATGTTTAATATAATTTATTTAAGGCGTTCATCATATTAATCAAAGAGTTCGCGATAGCAAGCACTCCCCCCCAACACATGATGGGCAGAAAAACATTCCACATTTGGTTTGAACTGTGAATAAATAACATTTTTGTTGCATGGTAATTCCAATCAGTCTTGGCGAGTTAAAGTCGATGTCACTGGCAATCAGGCTATAGGCAGTCGGCTGTAAAAATACTGCATTTTACATCATTTGTCTCCATTATTTCATATTTCCTGTCTGATAGCCATAAATTTATGACTGGCTGGGAAAATTAACGAGAACCAAAATTCTTTTTCTCGCTCAGCTCTTTTGTTAGTCAGTCAATATTTCACCCCTTATTTGGAGTGACATTAACTACAGCATCGATAATTTGTAGTTGGCGAGTGTGCGAACACGCACAAATTAAACCTGTCTACTGTTGACTGACAGCAAAGCGATTGTTGAATTGGGTAAATCTCATCAGGCCTTTGTATTTATATAATGTATGTGGCAGTTAGATGTGGAAATCTGAACAGGGTACATATCGATTTTGTTAGAAGGAACGCGTCAACCTCCAAAATTGGACGCACGTGAATGGCAAGCACAGACACATGTGTAAACACGCGCACACAACAGTTCTTTACTCTTGATCAAGCTTAACGACGAGGATAGTTGTGCTGAATTAGGTGCAGTTACTTCTGATTGACTACTGGTAGCTAGCTTTCTGTTCTAACTACCTACAAATTGGATGATTTTACACGCAACGTCCTGAAAGCAGCGCTGTACTCTTATTTTCCTATGTACATAAGCACTAAAATCGGATAAATGATAACGTTGGTTAGAACCACAAGCTACGTATTTTTGACGATCACTCCAATAAATGAGCCTGGTGCCATGACACAAGTTCGTCATTTGAAGACATTCTGAGATCTTGTGTTCAGAAATGTAAAACTTATATTGATGTTTGAAGATACGACCAGTTGGTTGAAACTGCGCTCTAGTGAATATGATAAGACAAGAAAGAGAAGCTTGACATTCTGGATAGTTTCTGCAAGTTCCTCCCTGTTTGTAACGCGGACAATCTGACTAGGGTGTGAGGGTCGTAAGCTAGGCAAATATTTGCGTTCATGTGTGCAACAGTAAATTAAGGGAATATCTCGACGATGTGCGCATGATAATCAAGAGTAGCGCTTCAATAAGCTGAACGAGTTCATAATGGAATGACAGCGGGATGCCTGTTTAATGACAGAATGCAGTGCGCCCAGTCGCTCAAACGAGAGCTAATGCATTGTTAAAATACTATACCAAATACTCAACATCTACTGAGCTTCTCACTCCAGCATCACCTTATTATCCTCCAGGAGACAATATCGAACACTTTGGGAATCTGCTTCCAGGTGGTTTAAAATGCTACTCTACACCTCACTCACCGGTTAAGCGTCCCCGTTCCATGAATTTTTAAAGATGGACGCCACATGTTTGCAAACTTTGTCCTACTTGAATGGCTTCTAAATGGAATCTGACAATTATATTTGTGATAGATGTACGTATAGATTCTACTGCTTCCATGTATCGGTAGGATTAGCTTTAGCCCGGTAGTGTTTTCCGCTTGTTTACGAGGAGAGGAAAATAATTTTCAATTTAGCCATTTACTTGAACGTGTTCTGTTAGGCAATTAGTCCATGCTGATTTACGCATGAGTGGTTCCTTTCTTCCTATGGATGAGTTGTTGCCAGGCTGATCAATTAGTCCTTGTACCAACCGATAAGAGAATACACTGGATCATGCCTAGTCTGCTATGAACACGCTTGGAAGCCAGGTGCTTTGTGCCTCACCAATGCGCTTCATTGAGCAAAAGGAATCGGAGCACACGACTAGTAGACGAGTATTCCAATAAACGGTCTCTGCCGCACGTTCGGAGTTGATGAAACAATGAAGCTTAAACAACAACGCAAACAAAGTTATGGACAGTCAGTGATGTGGTTAACCGTGCTCGGAACTTTTCATACAAAGTTGTAGTACTTAGCTGGTTTGTTTAACCGTTACACTTCGTTTCTCCATAAGCTGAAATCGATTGGTCGTTTATGGTCGACTTGCATGCGAGCAGTCAATCATTGCAGCTAAGAAAGTGTTGGGAGAGGTTAACGTCAAACGGTTGATCCCAGTTACCACCAGCCTAGTGATGAATAACTGGTTGGATCCATAGATGTTTGGTTGCCCGCTGGGCTTGACACTTACGTTGCAAACATTTGAGCACCAAACTATGTTACATCATCAACGCATAAGGGTTTTAGCGGTGATTGGTCGAGTACTTGCCAAACCAACGAATACATAAACGAACCACAACACTCAGTCCACTACGAACTATTAAGTCTCATCTAAAATTACAAACTTACCCTACTACTTCGTTTCTAGTTGCCCTTGTTTTCACTCAAACGTTAACTGGTTTTTGCGCTAATGGCAATCTATCATAGTCAATGATCGAACAAATGAGCTTACTGACAAGTGTTATTAGAAAATTTTGCGCACAATTCAATGCTATCATGTTTGCATTCCCATTTATTCAGGGCTTCCTCGTCTAATCGGTATGAATCAATTGGTGGATCGCGTACAAACGTTGAAGGCAGACAGTGGACGCTTGATGGCCGCCGAATTCGAGTCGATCGATCCAGGTGGACAGTTCACCTGGGAACATTCGAACAGACCAGCAAACCGTCAGAAAAATCGATATGCGAATGTGATTGCCTACGACCACTCACGTGTTGTACTTCAGTGCATCTCGCCGAACGACCCAGATTCGGACTATATCAATGCCAATTATTTAGATGGTTACCGAAAACAGAATGCGTACATTGCTACCCAGGTAATATCCAGATAGACACTAACTCTGCCTGAATATTCAAAACAGCAAGATTGACGATAAAGACTTATTATCAGAAAATATCACTGTGTAACACTTAGGTTTCTGAGGACCTTATGGGGATGCAGACGGCCGATATTAGCTAACACATGCGACCCACCATGCTGTACCTCGCAATGTTCAAATTTTTAGCTGAGGATCGTCAGATCGGTGGCTTTTTACAGTTGAATATCAAGATGATGGTTTCGACACTCCAGAAAAGAAAGTGATGACCGCCAAGGTTGTCATTTTTACTGGGAAGCTCTGATCTCACAGAGTGTCAACAGTAAAATGTTTGCCTCCACAGTGAACAGAAACATCGGTCATTTCAAGGTGGTAAAAGCTGTGAGGGGATCACTGTTCTTGTCTCTAGCTCATCTCTACGTGGTGTCAAAAAACAGTTGGTGTGTTGTAAAACCAATTTATCTTGTTGATATCGCTTAGCCATCATCATGTGTTATTTTACTTTGAGGTGGGTTACTATCTTTCGAGTCTTCGGGTAAGCCATATTGAGAGTCGGCAAACAAACTTTGATAGCAAGTTAATATTACTTCTACTGGTTATTAACAAGTGTTTTGCTGCATGCTTTGTGAGAATATTGATATGTACGACTGTTCAATCGCTATTCAGCGTTGGCATTAGAATTTCAAGTTGCTTTACAAACATACAACTCACTGATGATTACTTTAACACGTTCAGTGGTTGTGCCACACCATGATAGCTTTCCACTACTACCTAATTTACCAACTTCCACTTTCTGTTCTAATGACATTTGCGTCCAACTGGTTTGTTTGGATACGAGCTGATCACAGCCAGGTTAGGAACTAGGTGGGTCATAAGGAGCAAACCTCGTTATCGATCATAAACTATGTCATACAAGCATATGCTTCACTGGTACAGCTGCAACTCCGAATAGACGATGGATAGCCAAACGGTAATGAATTACTGATAAGTAGTTCGGCGGATTTGGTAATTTAGAAGAGATCGATTTGCGAAAAATCTGCACTTCGGCTGGATTCGAACCAGGGACAGAAACACCATGCCCAAATGCGGCAAGCGCTCTACCAGCTGAGCTACGAAGCCACGCCGGAAGCTCAAAAATTTCACACTTGGACCTAGTTACCCACCCACCCAACCAACTGTGTCATATGGAATCCACCAAATGATCCAGCCGATTGACTGCCCAAGCAGGATTCCTCGATCAGTTCATGCTGGAATCCACCAACGCCACCGATGAGCATTGATATTGATACCGATGAGCATTGATATTGATATCGAATCCAGCCGAAGTCCAGATTTTTCGCAAATGGATCTCTTCCAAACGGTAATGATTGATCCTATCATCGTCCACTCTAAACGAGAAAGGGTGACGATGACCCCACATTCTCTCAGTGTATGAGTAACACGGGGTAAACGCTATCTAAGAGTGAAATTGTGAATTTGGCTGTATGCACTGACACTGTGTGACTTTGTTCAATTACACTCACCTTGAACAAACCTGAAGTGTGGAATACAGTGGTGGTCGTAGAAAAAGAATTAGCTAGTGAAAAAGGTGGTTGCTTTAAGACAGTAAACCCTCAACATTGCGTTCTACGGAATTTACATATCATTCTTACTAGTGATCGATGTGAGAAAGCAATCGTCGTGGGCGGGTGTCGCTGTATGAGAAGTTTCGTAGTTAGCGATATTTCAGCCGTCTCATTTTTAGTTGACGGATTAAATTTGCTGGATCCTATTAGAATTGATTGTCTAGCACCTTTCAGTAAGTTCTTGGTGATAGCACATAGATTTGATTCTACTGATTTTGCCATGTTTCCATAGTCTTGGACATCCTTACCAAACGAATTATGAGGTAACTAGATCACACAGGCTCCGGTTCGATAAAACCGCCAGAGAGCGTGTGTTAAATGAATGTGTTAAGCGGTGTGCAAAATAACGCCGGTGCCCAGTCTTGCGTTGCCTTTCAAACGCTGAAAAGTCTGCCAATAGCCAGGCTCTATCGATCGTAGACAGCTGTGACCAAAACACTGGGACACTGTAGCCGAGCCATTTGATCTGCCGTACGCGCACACTGTCGTGTCAGCTAACAAGAATGTGGTTACAACGGTGTGTTTGGTCCGT
>JTDE01001123.1:138417-149454 GCA_014338405.1 Paragonimus skrjabini miyazakii
ACATTATCTGCGATAAAGTACGCGGAAAGATCACCACTTTAATGTACGAACGTTATGTTCAAAGTCAGAAATAATCTCCAATTTCTGTAAAATTGGCTGCATTCATTCATCGTAAATAAACTACTTAGGGATAGCTACTACACTGCCTGGTGATTCAGGGTGCGGAAGTACAAAATTAACAAGACTGGGGAGTTGTTTCTTTTAAAACTGTAGAAACGGTAGCAACAGTCATAGTTACTGGTGACTGATAGCGAGGCTTTCGCAGATGGCTATTATACACGAACAATGGTCGCTTCTCCACAACAAAGAGGGTGAAATGTCTGGTTATCATATTGTGACAGGCGCGAGTATTCCAATACTTGGTGGAATACCTAAACGCGGCGATTAAGTATGTCCAAAAGCCCACAACGGGCGGAGTGTGAGCAACACGGGAGATCGGATGAGCCTTCGCATAACGAAATCGGACCATTGGAAGAGACATGATAAGCGAACTGTGATTGTAGACAAGATCAGAGGAGCGACCATCCCAACACTCGGCGAAATATCTCAGCGCGGTCCAAAGCCCATTGCGAGTGAATTACGGACAACACGGGCGACTGAACAGGCCATCAATCAACAAAATCGCACTAAGGGGCGAGAAATTCCAAGCAAAAAACCTATGATTGGAGACGTGAACCACACACAAAAACCAGGCCGAAGAGCGCAAGACGTGTGAATGGAAACCGCCGGTGTGTTATGGACTGGAATTCCGGTTCATAAACGAGCGAGTTGGACAACTTTTTGCTGCAATATAACTGCCGTTACCTGCTTTCAATAGCAGTAGCCAACAAGTGTTTGGGAAAGCCAACTAATGAGCCAAAATGTGTATTTTTTAACCATAATCTTTCGTGGAAAAAGCCAAATTCCATGTAAATACGGTTAATTGCGCCAATAAATTGTCCTTCACAAACCAACTTTTTAACACAAAGACTAGTCAGTGTGGACTGAACACCACTCACAAGTGATGACATCTTTCGCCTTTCCATAGAATTTCCAATGCATACCTCCCAGAAGGAGGTAATTAATTCAACTTTCGCTTTTGTTCATGCTTCTGACAAGTAGTAGCAAGAGCGAAACTCTGGTCCAATGCTTCCTTATGAGAGGACCTGGTCAAAAAGTCCATAGGAATGTGAAAGCCATAGGTGATGTTCAAGGCATGTTCACCCAAATTTCCCTGCAACTTACAAGCTCATTGATTCGTACTGAATCGGATAGAAACTGTGCAGACACAGAAGTTGTGCTCTTTTTGCAACAGTTTGAATCTGGGTCAGTTTCGGTTATGATGTGCGTTATTCCCTTGAAGAAGCGCAACAGAATGTATGTGAATACAATGTGTCAAACAGGTGAGTTAACGACAGCTGGGTTCGAGCGAAAATATTTTACTCACGGGAGTTGTTCATGAGTTACCTCGCGCTCTCTATATCTTGTTTCAAACGTCAGACACGAACATTACTACTGAAATATCTAACTTGGAAATCACTTATTGGTAGTCGCAGAATTCCCACTCACATGGACTTCTCAACCGGTCTCTTTTAAAAAGATGTACTAATCTCGATTTCTAGAAATCCGACCACGCTTTCATGAGGCAACTGTAGTAATCACTGTGTCACCGGCCTCACATAAGGCACGACTGAATCATCATGGATAGACGGTCATCCGCATTTATTTGAGTAGTGCTCAGGCTACCCGATCGCCTCAAAGGAAACCAATAACAGTTCTCTCAACATCAACCGCTGACCCCATGAGCAGTACATTCCGTCAAATTGAAATTATTATTATTACTGTGCGATACTTTTGTCATAGCTAAAATGAGAATTTGACCGGTTTTTGAATCCCGGTCTTAAGAAGGACGCACAATACTGATGAACCGCAGCAACAGCAGAACTCGAATCTAGCATCCATTTTTGAAAGAGGCGGATTTTAAATTCTACGTGACTGCAAGAACTGCCAACGACAGAGTCGTTTACTGAGCATCAGTCACGGAAACAGTTGACGGCAGTTTTAGGCAACGCCGAGTGGGCACTTGGGGCAGAATCAGCCGCATTCCAATGGGTGGCTAGCCCATCGCAGTGACATAAAATGCACACTGGTCTTCATAAGGTAACTTTGAATAGCTCCTCGATTGCAGTGACTGAATCCTGTATTAATTAAATGAGAGTGGATGTTGTGGGTTACGGCACATCATTTCAACTGTGCCGGACGACGCTATATTATCTGCTAACAGACTAACGCTTACAAGTTCCCCCCTCCTGATTGCAAGTATCATAAAGGAATAATGAGATCGGGAGCCGAATATGTCGTAAAAATCTACTCGATTCGCCGCTTATCCAAACTCCAACACAATAGAGCATCCAGTCCAGACGTCGCTTTAAGGCACCGCATAAGGATTGGACGAACAGCTTTAGTATTCCACCTTCCGTTATTCGCTAAGTTCTTCGTTCTGTATTGCACCAATCAGCTTACAGCCTGTGACTCTGCATGTGCCATTATGATAAGCCAATGATAGATTGGATTCTTTAATGCTGTTGTACATCTATAAATGCGAATTCTTGTCTCGTGAATAAAAACTGCCTACTGCAACCAGAAGGAGGTCTCCTGATTACTTACAGTGGAAGTTTCAATTCAAATACGATTTCTATGACTATTCGAAGTTCCTGATTTACGATAGTGCAGAATGTTTGGCGGAGCCTCAGGCTAATTCACTCTTCCAGCCAGTAATGATACACAAACTTCGGGTTTAATGAAGTGAGTAGTGTCTTTGTTTGGTCGAGGTGTCTGTGAAGTAAGTGCATTTAATGACTCGAACAATGAAAGTCATAATGAAGCTGTCTTTCTGATAACGCCTCATTTTTATTTACAGCTTGGCCGGTTGGCTTGATTTCAGACATTATCGTTTAGCAGTTAAGTCCCCTACCTTTTTTATCTCCAATCTTGGTTGCAGTTTGCTTTTTCCTCCATGGTTGTATGACAGTTAGGCATCAACACGAACCACCGGTATATTACTGTCTTCGTTGGTTGTCCTGCACCAGGAGTCCCATCTAGACATCTCAATCGGTAGTTAGTTTCAGGTGTGAGATGGATAAACTATGATTAAGCATAGAGAAACGGAGATAATTAACTATCTTGGACTGCATGCGTCTCCTGTGCCGTAAGTCCTGTAGTTTAGGCATTATTTGGCCACAAACTTTGTCGGGAACGGTGAACTACCAAGTTCAGTTATGGTCACGGACCATAACACAATTGCTGAGAAGGGTTGAGGGATAACTATTGTCAAGCGGGGGACTGCACCACCATTCACATGGCTGGTTTGACAGTCTCTAAGACATACTAGTGTGTTGTAGTTAAGACCGTCTTACTCTTCCAAACGAAATATCAATATGTTGTTTATATATCTTTGTTTACATCATATACTTAGATTTAGCTGTTAGTCTATCATTTTGTATAGTATTATCATGATCAACATCGATCCGAATCACACTTACCCATGGATGTGTATCAAAGCTGAAAGTGCGCATATGTATGCAGTGATGATTACTGATTCAAGGCATGCAGTCAACAAGCAAGCAATCCTGTTCTGTTGCTTGAGTACAAAGCGTAATTACAGTGTTATTACTGAGTGATTGAGTCTTGACACGGAATCACTGTGTAGTAAGTTTAATTTCTTTTTCCTCCAGCCTTATACTGGGGCTAGCTTTCTCTGTTCATTCCATGATTGCACGACAATTGTGCACCAGTATCAACTACTGAGATGATAGAGATGAACTCCACGGGGAAGAGATTTCATAGCAGGCTATGGAGATGTGACCATGAGGCAGCCGCTCGGCGAACAAGAAGAAAAGTCAAGTTAACCAGTCTTTTTAGTCGAAAATAAAATCGCCAACTCTGGTGGCTCTACATTAACCGGCCCATGTTCTGATTTGTAAATGGCTTCAATGATTGTCAAAGACACGAATAGAACATGGCTAGTTTGCGTGGATGAAAATGCGCCAGCTCTGTAAGCGCTCAAACCTGCCCGATCGCACCAAGATGTACGGTAGGTATTGTGTTCGGTTAGCCAGCGATGTTGCTAACAGACTGTCGAAAATGTTGAATAGACTCCGCGTTTTGTTTCGGTTTTGCGTCCAATGCCCAGGTCACTCCAGTCAGAAAGACTCAGCATACGCACATGGGAATTAGCATGTAATGACTCACTCGTAATGGTCGTCATAAACACTCGTATCCTAACTTAACCAGTCGAGCAATTGTCTGGGCCCGGACCGGACATTTTCGTTTGGACTCGAGAGGGCTATTTTGCAACCGGTTTCGCCACCACCTAATGAAGTAAGTGGACAAAAGTAACCAAAGGAACCGCCTCGATTTATGATAACTAGCGGGTCAAGATCATTGACTTTGCAACAGGCGTACCATGGACGCAGCGAGAAAAGCGACCTTTGAAAGAAAAAGTATCACAATCTAGCAATGAAGGAAAAGGTAAATAGACCTAAGCAAGAGCTTCAGTAAGCTTTAATCTGGCTTACGCAGCCAATCGATCGAAGAGGATACAAATATGTAAAATGACAGCAAGCGAAATCACTTATGCTGTTCCATGCTTAATTCTCTGTAATCCGGACTGGTAGCAGATAGTGAAGTAACCCGCCGGATGATCCGGGCTCAAAAGTCATTTCATATTTGATCCATTTCAGCCATACGTGTCTAAGTCACTAACCAATCCACTCTAATTCATTTGCCCGTCTCCCTCAACAAGGTCTGCGGAACGTCGCGAAGTTCGCCAGTTACAGTTCACCGCCTGGCCTGACCACGGTGTTCCAAATCACCCAGCTCCGTTGCTTATGTTCCTTCGTCGTGTGAGAGCAGAATGTCCGCCTGATGTGGGACCAATCATTGTGCACTGCTCGGCTGGTGTGGGTCGCACAGGTAAGTGAGTTGCGACGACGAAATACACATATGTCTGTCCACTGCCAAAATTTAGTTTTACAATGAGGGTTAAAAAAGGTTTTATATCGCCAATCGAGAAGTATAGGCAAGCTGAGAATCAGACCTGTCTGTTTGATAGCTCAAGCATCCCTTGCATGCATATGTGGTGTTTTTTTGGTTAATTTCGTGTCAAACGCTCATTCCTCAGAGTGCACGTCAGCAAACAGCTTGAGACTTTGTGATGAACGCAGCAGGTTGTACGCTGTTTACATTTGATCTCAAATTTCACATTCATTTGGCCCACCTTAAAAAAAGACTCTAGAAGTGAGGTTCGTTCCTGTTAAGGTAGGCCGAAGTGTTTTTATCTTGAATGTGGAAGAGTTCAACAATCAGTTTGCGACGATCAAAATCCCAAAATTTGAACGATGAAAGTCAGAACCGCGTCAACCGTTTTAGAAGCTCATAATCAAGTCCATATTTCTTTTAGCAGCTTAAATGATGCGTGATAATGGAGTTTACTTATGGGAAATGACAGAAACTAACTTACACGACCCACAGTTATTCCTGCTCTACTTGACTGACTAGTCTCATTCATCTACATGTTTGTGGTCATTGCGTGAAACTGGTTTCTCAGGTGGCCGTTTCTTTATCAATGCGAGTGAGCTGGTTGACAAATTGCTATTATTGCAGCATACATTAGTGAATATGTGTCCGCACACTTCCCCGTTACATTTCAGCCTAGTTATAACGATTGGTGCATCATGTAAACAGTATGGCACCTTCGTTTGCTTCTGTTCTTACGTTCGTAGAGACCCACTACTCACGTCTGATCCCTTCCGTATACGAGACATGTCAACTAATGTTGTGAGCCAACAACGCGGATGCCGTAATGATTGTTTATTCAGAAAATCAACAAACGGAGTATATACTTCAACATCACTACAAACAAAAACACTCATTTGTACATAACACTGGTCCATGGACGTCATGGTTGCCAATGCTAAATTCGTGTATGGAGATCACCATTTTCTGCCAGAATGCATTCCAATGTTCCTTCTTGTATTTTTTCTCGGTTACTTCAATATTCAAAGAGGTACCTCTGTCCTACTGTTAACTAGTAGTATAGTGAGAGCGTTCATCTTAACTACGCTAGCTCTCGGTTGGTCTGTGCGATGCTAACGAACGTATTTTGAGAGCTGTGTTTCGCACCAACTGGTTGTTTTTTTTGCAGGTCACGAACAAACTAATTGCCCTACTTTAAATTTGGTGGGATAAATTCAGGATTGTCATATAAACTGTCTCCTACCTTTAAGTGTACTTTTCAGATAACCAGTCAATTTTTGTTCAAAATAACGAAGCTTTCAGGTTCAGTGTATCTACATCTCAATGCTTTTGATTTTTGGGCAGTGGGAACTCCGAATGAAATAAGCCAAACATCACACAGCCGTCACATAGTTATCACAGTCTCTTATGAAAAGAACCACGACTTGAGCTTCGGTCTTGTTAAGCTCGTCATTAGCACGTAGCCTAGTCACAACCGGGATTTTAACCCCGACTATGCTTTCATGAGGCCAATGATCCCAAATTAGGCACGACTGAAATATCACATGCAAGTAGTATTCAGATTGCCTGATCGCTCGAGCAGAGAACATAACTCTCATATTAACTTCAATCAATGACTCCATGACAAGAACTTTTTCCAAGTTGAATTCACACAACTCATTAAACTTGAGCGATATTCTAATTACTGGTTAGTTTCGTTTGCTTTCAGTAAATGTTAGGATTTGAACTGATAGTTCAGTGAATCAAAATGGACGCTTGTAGGAGATCATGGAGACTTTCGAAAACAACGTAGATTGCAATACAGAGTGGATAAAGTCCGCAAAACTATAATCCTCAGATGGATGTATTCAAGTGATGCACAGCTGAACAAAACCTGAGCCCCCACGAATCATACAGTGCAAAAATGTTTGATTCTCGTCGCGGACGTGTTGCATATTTACCAGCGTGTGCTGCCTAAACGTTCGTTCACTCAGAGTGCACATAGCAAGCCATTATTGTCACGGTTGCTTAGATTTTGGTACCAACTGCTCACATGACATTTGTGGTCTACTGGTCATTCATCCTGTGAATACTACTCATCCCATCCTACACGTGACATTCCTGTGTTCACCCGACTTAGCACGGTTCTATCAAGCCAGGCGCGCGAATGAACAAAGACAAGAACAAATGTAGTTTGGATGAAATGAGAAAGGCTTAAACAGTAAAATTAAGTATGATGGGATTCAACGGTAAACCATTCAATGCTGACGCACAGGCATTCTTAGGGAAAAAGGTGATGTGATTCATTCCACATATCAGCTAGTGAACAGAATGAAAATGAGTTGGTCTTTCAGGATCCTGCTATCAGAGATCGAGGCCAAAAAGGACTACGGAATAGAACACTTTCTTGCGTTGGTGATTGGTTAGGTCAAGACGATAACACTCGCACATCCTTTCACTTGTAAGCAAGACATGTCTCAAAAATGACAAGGTTAGCATTATTCTACTCGATTATCTGGCGCTAGAATATTTCTGGATTCAATTTAGCACGGTGATGTTCAGGATTACGAACGCTTTCCAGTTCGTTAAAATTAGGACTCTCACACAGGGCTGAAGTTCGAATGGCGATTCGTAAACAATCGAAATACCTCAAATGTTCGGTAAACGATGACTACCGAGATGCCACTAAACACATCAGATTTTCCTGTTCAATCTGAGTTGATAAAGATCAAACAGGCTTGAGCGAGGTCAAGGCATTTTCCGTACAATGCACATAGCGAATCCGTTCAGCGATGCAAATCATCTTGTCTACATTCTGTCCAAAAGTGTACAACTATACCAATCCATTACCATTGTTGAGGTTTATGCTGTATTCATAGGCGAAAAAAAGATGTACTTTTATTCACAGTTTTCTCGATCTCAGCAATTCCCAAGGAGACCCAGATTTTCAAAAGCCAAATTGTTGCTTTTCATTTTGCAACTAGGTGCGTTCATTTTGCTGGACATTCTCTTGGAACAAATGAGACGTGAGAAGGCGGTGGACGTATTCACTACAGTGAGCCGCTTGCGTGCTCAGCGGAACTTTATGGTACAAACTGAGGACCAGTACGCTTTTGTTTACGAGGCACTGGTTGAAGCCGCGGCGAGCGGAAACACGGAACTCACCGTAAGACAACTGGCTGCCCATTGGGCTCGCTTGACCAGATCGGATGATATATTAGCTGGTCGTGGAGACGAGCAATCAACGTCTGTCTCCACCGGGTTAGAGTTGGAATTCTCTCAACTGGTCTCTCAAAACCAGCTGACCAAGGTAATATCGTCCGCACCATCCAGCATCGGTCTGTTGTCTCCTATCGACCCGTTTTCATCACAGGATGAAGATCGCTCGACCGCAACTGCAGGCATCCCTCGACTGCCTCCGGCCACTTCGAATACGATCGGAAAATCCAATGCGGCTACACTCAGGGTGAGTAGAACCAGAGGATACGGCATTTCACTAGACCGTCTGGCTAATTACAGTAACAAATCTCGACAGATAAACATAATTTTTAGTCATAAGAAATTTTAAGGTGAATGTCCCCATGTACGCCATGTTACGGTCTATTAATGTGAATAGTTGGCAGCAAGCAGCTGACGAGTTCCACCCCTCAGTCTCCCAGAACAATTATATCGGTATTGTTTTTAACTGTAAAATAAACTAAAATCAAGTACATCTATGATTATGTCTTTCTGCAGTTAAGCGTGCACCAAATATGAGCAGCAGTTTCAATCAAAAATGCTTCCCTGATGAACAGAATTCCCCAGTTTCAGATTAAACCTTTCGCCGACTCATTATGAACGAAAGCACACATCTTTAAGATTCCTCTCTGATAAGAACCAAGGGAGATACGCATATCTTTGTATGCATAAAAAAATATTCATAAGGGTCATTAATCTGATCAGAAAGTACAGTGGTTCGAGCTACTGTACACTGCAACCATGACATGAAGAGAAAAACCTGTCAAAAGAGAGTAAGGTGAATTGTTAAAGAAGTTAGAACGAAAAGCTAAAAATGTTCCCGATGCAGATACGTCACTGGCAGTATTACGCCGTCACCTCGGATAATTTTTATCACCAGTAATATTGGTGTTTTTAATCAGCCACGTCTAGAAAGCTGCGGGATTTTTGAACGAGGGCTAGCCGTTAATTGTATAAACCACAAACTTACACAGCAACACAAGGTAGTTTGTTTCGACACTTCCCATCTGCAACTCTCCAGGCAAGTGCCTTCCCGGTCAGAATACAACTCCGTTTTTGTTGTTTACGACACGAAACACCATCATCATCATCACAGACAGCAATACATCAGTGGTTCACACTTATGCTTAACTGCCACACAACCACAAAGAAAAAAAAGCAAGCTCTGTTTAGGAAGAGAAAAGGGGAAAATCGGGAAGGAGAGGGACCTAACCACTAAAAAATAGTTAGGTCTACATTCAAACATACAACATCAAGGCGCCTACACCTTGCAAACAATCAACCGAGCTGTAAGTGAAAGTAAGGCGTCATCAGCAAGACAACTTCCTCACGGCTTTCACTGTTCCGCATCATTAAGTGCATTCACTTCACAGTCAACTCGGACAAACAACGACAACATTCACGCCACTGAGCTCGGTTAGCCGCCATCTCACCTAACGTCTCAAGCCACCGACTCTGTGAGTCGCGTGGGCTCCAGCCCGGAAGACGAACCCGATCTACGGTAGCCAATCCCTTCGACACGAAACGCTGGACGTAATATGGTTTTGTTCAGACTGAAAGTATCAATCTGCATTTAAAACGTACGAAAAGCCTATTGTTTGGTTAACATGATCTATTTAACACTAATCTTTAAGTGTCTGCAAACGTTGTAATTTTGAATTGAGGCCACTGAACGGATGACTCAGAGAACACCTTGGTCTTTGTCAGTTGTGGTAGTTTCTTTTTACTGATATCAGACAAATGATGGCAACCCCCACAACATTGAATCACGTTTCAGTAAGGACGAGACCAACACACAAACGGAGTTAGTCACCTTAACATTTTGTTTTGATAATTATACTGATTATCAGGCATTCACAGCTATATACGGTACACTTTTGTGTGTCACCCAAAGCAAGTATCAGCTTTGCAGATGACGATAAGGTGCTTGAAATTTACTGTTCGCAATTGGTAAATAATGTATCTTGAACAATCACTTTGATCTATTTTCAAATGAACCTTAATGTTCAACCACCAGGTCAACCTGGCGAAAAATCGGAACATGGAATTCGTGCCTCACGAAGCTAACCGCGTAGCGTTGACTGCGATCAGAGGAGTCGATGGCTCAGATTACATCAACGCCAGCTACATTGACGGTTACCGATCTCGTGCGGCCTATATTGCTACTCAAGCACCATTGTCCACCACACTGGATGATTTTTGGCGGGCGATCTGGGAAACTGGATCGTGTCTTATAGTGCGAATGGAGAGTACACCGTCGTACGATGATCCGCAATCGGCAGATATGGTAAGATTCTACATAAGCGTTCAGTTGAGCAGTCAATAATGACACTAAATATATTTGAGCTACTGACAAACGTTCCAGTAGTACATATAACCAACATAAACGCAGTACGAAAAGACAAATAGAGTACATGATGAACCCGGTAGCATTGCCTCGCGTCTTTACAAGCGAACGCCGTAGTTACGGATGTATACATAACAGAATCAAGATACCTACCAGCTGATCAAAAATGAACTCGTCTACGCAGAGAACAACATTGTAATAGAACATATTTCCCATAGTTCACACAATGACAAACAAGAACAATCATTTCAGGTTTTCATATTGACGGGAACGAAATCTGTGGAGGGCAATAACCTATTATCGTTTGTTGAGTAAACTATCGAAGACATCTTAACGCTCACCTGGTAATTTGTACTCAGAACTCAGAATTTTGTTTTTGACCGAATGTATAAGCGGCGTGTCAAGTTGACTTACCAGGCGTTCGAAGTATTTCAGCATGGGTTCGATTATTCGAGGAA
>JTDE01001124.1:0-48194 GCA_014338405.1 Paragonimus skrjabini miyazakii
CCCAAGACAAAATTACCGGTGAACAAAGAAAGCGAGTCATGTGCAAACATGACCACAGTTAGAACAAACACTGTAACGTCTATATCATATGGTAAGCAGCCACAAATAAATAACCTTAGTAACAACAATACGTTTTTGGGGTGTAACGTGCTGGCGAATTGTTAATGCGGATGGGTACAGTCCATTTCTGACAACTTCACTCCACTGGGTAGGATCACGAAACCACAAACATAAAAAAACATGACAGCTCATCTGCAACTGGACAGCCTTCAGAATTGTAACAACCACATATCTATCAAATTTCAATTATCTTAAGTTTTCAAGAGCAAACTTATTAAACTTGCCTCTGAAGTTTGAGGAAAATTGTAGTCTGGATGTTGACCCGTACCGCTTAGTTAATCAACTGCAATTAATCACAGTCAAACTTACCACACTTGATGGTAGACATGTTGTTGTTGAATAACTTCGTCATAATAAACAAAAGTACCCATTTCCATGTTCTTTAAGGACGTCGTCTATCGGCACCAAATTTACAGCTTAAAAACATAAGCAAGGAGTACTCTCAACCTTCTATTTGATCAGAAACAGGTATGAAATAGAGTGTACGATTATTATCTCTGTCTACTGCTTGTAGTGTAGACCATTGTTATGATGACCAGCAATAACAAACGTGCTGACATCTCTTAATTGTCCGCTCCATGTGTGATAACCATCAATATTAAAAGTGACCAACGTAAAGAGTTAATTTATTTTAAATCAGATATGTGTACTTTTAAAATCTTAACACAACATTAAAATGCGCTCAAGACCATCACATTGACAGAAATCAGTACTTTCTAGGTGTAAACGCAGTGTTACCAATAAGTCTGTCGGTTTACTTGCATTGTACCACTCAAGTGAGCAGAAGACAGTTGGGATCACTTTATGACAGAAGTAACATGTCCTGTGCAACAGTAAATGTCCTTTAGTCTGAAGACGAATTCAAGGTTTTACATATCTTCGAGGACAACCAATACTATTTGCCTCACTTACAGTGACGGCTGCAAACCTGAAGAAATGTTCAAAATCACACACGTGAAATACCCTTCAAAGAACGTGAGTACAAATTGAATCGTGAACACTTTACATACAATCCAACACAAAAACAATACACTCTGCATAAGGTCCGTAACAAACGTCACTCACAAGAACAAATAACTAGGTCGCAATATTTTGGTGAATATTTCAAACGCCGATGGCAGTGCACGTACAAAATTATTTGGCACCAACTTTTGCGTCCCATATTTTTGCTTTCCTCAGTTTTGATCAAACTATAAGAAAAACATTACCAAAACTCACATATATTGGTCTCACATACACTTACAAATTGAGTTCTAACAGTCAAAACTGATAAGTAGTCTTTTGGTTACGCATAGAAATATCTCTTTTGAAAAGGGTTGTATTAAATGCAGCTGTTTAACTTGTTCGTCTGCGTCCGGTCTAAGATACTCAACTACAGTCAATCGTAACGACTGTTAGCTGAATTTAAACACAAGCCTTCAAAATCTTACACTGTCCTCAGTTTATCTAATTCACAGTTCTGTAGATCGGACAAGCATTCAATCCCCTGAAGTTATGACCAATCGGTTGCTAAATTTTTGGTGTTAAACTAGGATAAGCTTTGTCATGATAAGTTTATTTTATCCGTAAGATTCTGGTTTGTGGTTTTCTCGAATCACCTTTCACTTTGTCCCCAATTACTTTTATGTAGGTGTATGCGAAACCAGGTATTTTTAAACAGTTTTAGCATCATTTGATCTACGGTCTTTCCACGTGAAACATGGGATAAACGTAGAGTACAGATAATAAACTATTACACAGCAGTAGTTTAATATAATCCACGAATTGTTCACACGCATTCTGAATGTTCCGTATGTAATACTATGTATTGCATTGTCCTAAGCTATCATATACATAACGGTTTACAGAAGTTCTATTATACAGAAAATGCAAAAGCGACTTATTTGTCAGAAATCCAACAGATTTGTTAGCACAAATTCCAAATGCCAATGATTACCAGACCAGCCACTCATTTGGTGCTTATCGTGTTACAATGGAGTGTGAACATTAAGTGAAGTGTAGGGTATCGTGAAACCATATACTATTCGCAATTTGTGGCGGGAACCCTATGATTTTATTCAGAGTTCATTTTGTTCATTAAAGGTGTGCCGGTTACTTATCTGAAAACAGAGAAAGCTACAAGGTCCGACGACGTAATGTTAACATACACTTTGGCCGATGCCCATGCAGGCCAGGTGCACTTACAAGCACACACCTTTTACAAGCTATTAATATGAAACATTCACGTCACTTTTTGTTGACGAGTGCGGCATCAATTTCACTAACTTGAACCGCCGACAACAGTCATAATGTGCCGGTTTATCCTCATAACGTACTGATTTGAACCTGTAATGGCATTAAGGTTGAAAAGATCATTCTCAAGTGAATACAGTTGGGAGGATTATTCGGTGAGTCTTTACACACAGAGTTTTGTTTTAAAGCCTGAACCTGTGCTGTTTTCATATATTATGGGACCTGAGAGATCTATTGCGGTACAGTCTTGATATACAATTGTACAGTTTATTAGTTTAGTTCACTTGTCAGTTTTGTAACTCAGCAATACACGATATTGATATTCGGAGGTGTTGGCGAGCACATAAGTCACTAGCCTTGCTTACGTTATCGTTAATCTTAGTTATCGTGTCTCATCCCCTTTTCATTTTATAAAATAAATCCGCGTTTAGCAGGTAGGGGAGGTGTCTTAAAAATTTACACGTGTATGATATTTTTATTTGCCAATCAGCAAATGACTTTGCTCAAGACGCACTGTGGAAAATTTATGAGAATGCCAAAACAACACAGATAGTGCGCAATTGTGAGATTTTTGTCAGTTGCTGTACATCAAAACTATCGAATGGAATTAAAAATACCTAAAATTTGAATGAAGTATCGCGGATTATTAGTTCCAGTTCAGATAAATATAAGGGATGGGAAAACCTTATTCACATTTGTAAACGTATTGTACCGTCTTGACAAACCAACGCAGAAACCTCAGCTATTGGACGTGATGATGAAACGTACTCAAAAATCCTATGCAGATATCATCAGAGTAGAAGGAATTCAGCGTATTTTCCACCCGAATACTCAGTCACACCCAACAAACTTGCTTTGGCGAAAAATGTTCACTGATTTGCAAATACAAAGGAACAATACAACGTCTCAAACTGTTCACATATGTGGCAAATATTCTACATTCTATGAAACACGTTTATTCATTTACACACAATTATCAGTATCGTGTGCTATTCAGCACGCAATTTTATTTCAGCGCTTTTATAGGGAGGACCCCCAAACAAAAGGTTTGCATTCAGGAACAATTCCATGAACCATTCAGTTGACGCATGTGAAATAAATATGTACAAGCTAAAAGCAAAAGAAAAAATTGTTCCTGCATTCTCATACCGTGTTAATTTGAGTGTTACTTTCAGTTTGTAAGAGATCAACTGACAAATAGTACCTCATTATCCACGAAAGCTTACTAATACGTGCTTTAATCTCAAGCACGTACTTTGCCAAAAATAAAAGCAAATTTATGTCAGATCTTTTTGTCCGTCCACGTGCAGAATGTATGGCTGCGCAGTTCGGAAGAAACAATTGTTTCAAAATTTTGAACTACCTCAGAACGGGGTCGCGAACAAATTGGCTCGCAACAGCTGAGGCGTTGCACTTATTTGAACTGCGTCACAAAACAAGAGCTCGCTTGCAACATTTTTTATACTTCTACCGATAGTTTTTGTCCTCGGTAGAGTTTACCATGAATCGTTTCAATGGAATGTACAACGTTCGTAATGTCTTTAGAGAATATTTATATTGTGAGCAAATTACATAAGAACACTTCTCGATCACCCTAACAAACAAATTCTCACAAATCCGTTTTTATTTTTATCAACCGTTTATATTAATAATTTTATTTTATGTTACCTGTTTGTAATTCATTTGGCTGGATGTTGTTAAAATCAACATTATGTCCAATAGAATGTTTGACTCATTTCGCTAATACAAATTTGGCCATTTTGTACAGTTTCTCTGTTGACAAGTTCGTAATTCACTACAGTCAGTGGAAGCTTCAGCACGCAACTGAGTCATTTTTCACGTTGAGGTGAACCAATGGTAAACTGATGAAAGAGCTCAGCTGGAAACTACATCAATCAAAATATGCTGGGTACGTGAGGAGGTTCATAGGCATTATGACTCACGCATTTAGTGTACAGACTAATTTTGGTTTCAGGAAAATCAACATACCTGTATTGCATTTTGCAGCCGCTATAATCCACATCGTGTTTCGACGCAGTAGGCTGACTCAAATAAAACTTCGTTGCATGCAAGTTGCTGGACTTCTAACTTTATTTGTACTTATGTTACTTATGAAACAAAAATTTTCGGGAAATGTATCTCTTGTTACTCAACTACGAACCTTTTAACAGCCACTTCGTATCAACAAGTAGGCTTCCACAGAATATTTCCTAGTCAGCCAGGCATATAATTACTTGAGGGGGTAGGCAAGATACAACCGTTTCTGATTAGGCTTCTTTGACAAGCAGTACTATCACTCTTGTGTTGTTGCTTCAGCTGATTAGTCAGCCCATAAAATACTTGTTTCAGCATATCAGGTGATATCGTTTGTCTAATAACCTGCTTTGCAATAATTTGCACATTACCAGCTGATTAACGGAGTAAGATATTGCTTACAAGCTAAACGAAAAGACCGGATAACAAACCAGAACCTGAGATGCAAAACTCCATTATATTTTAACATATCGCTCTACATACAAATTTTGATGAAAATGCACAACTTTCTTTAAATCATTTTCAACAACCTGTTATGAATGACGTTTGTTAATAAAACTGCAATCACTTGGTTAGCCCTCAAGTTAATTGGCAAGGAATTTTTTTTAATCAGTATATTTCACACTAGCATTTTTCGAAGAGTTCTATTGGGTAGAATGGATACATTCTAGAGACAGTCCATTCGTGGAATAAATATTCAAATTTACTGGTTTTTGTTGACCATTTTCAGGGTATATCCAGAGCTGTTAGGTTATCCATAAATATTCCACCTTCAAGCCAAATACGTCACAATAAAGATGAGATCGATACCAATAATTTTATTGAGCCATTTGTCTCAATGATGACAATCTAGATGTATTCGAATGTTTGACAAGTAATTAGCTTTACATATGGATATCAACTTGATTCCAGTTTCATCTAAACTAACAGGTAGAAAACAGCAGTGGAAATAGCCTTAAAAATGAAGGAACCCTGGAAGGGAAGCCCTCAAACGACACTTTAAGTTCGTTCGTTGAAAGAGGACACGATACAGTATGAACAAGGTTACGTATGCTGACTTGCAAAGATTACGAAAAAAATTCGAAAACTTTAACATGCTGAATAATTCAACATTATCTGTTAACCTAAAATTCTGCAGTCCTTTTTAAACTGCGACTAACGGAAGCGAGATTATGGGTTTTCGCTAACATCAAAATAATGTTGACCAAAATAGAGAATAGGTCTATTAAAATGCGTTGCCGTTAATGTTGATTGAGTGTCTTCAGTACACCTGAGTACTCTACCAAGAAAAGCAAGCTTATTATTGCTGGATTAGGAGAATTCCCCAAATGCGTTAAGCTTGGCATTTTAAAACTACAGTTAGGTAAAGTGAACAATAATCTCAGAAACATACAGCGAACATTAAACTATTCCACAACCGGCAATGAGGATATTGCATCTGATTCTATAATTGTGGATAAAACAATGTATATCACGGTAACTTTATAATTTATCAACTGTAAATAGAAAACCCTTAGTCATTTATGGCAAACAATTGGTTGGTGTAATGCAGGAAATAAATAGTAACCGGCTGAATGTTATTCTCAATCATGTTTATAGGGTCGAATTGACGTTTACAGATTTCAAACCATGGCAGTGTTCAACATCATAACTTCGCTGTTTTCATGACATACATAGACACAACTTGTTTTTTGATGCTACCCGTTTTTACTTCGAATACGCAGAAAAATTTATATTGATTATTTATTATGTTGTAATTTCAAAGCTTTAAATAGAAATTATCAATGGGAAGTTGTGAGTAAGTTGAGCACATACAGTATTCGGAATGAACCAGGCCCGCAGATGACAAGAATTTATTCACAATAATTATTTTGCGATAAATTACTTGTGGGTTTTAGATGGGAAACGAGAAATTCTGAAAATGTTCCTAGCAGCTATATTTCCACTGAAGAATGTTCATTGTTTCGGTTCATTTATCTATTTCTATCTGAACGCTGTGGAAACAAATCAGAGCCATTGTTGATGTCGGCTCATTACCACCGACTGCAGATATTTAAAGCTAACCTATATAATTGTTTGTGCACTGAATTTTATTTAGAACGCACAGTAAAGCAACTTGCTGCACAACAAGAAAAGAAGAAAAGTCTCACACAAGCACACAAACTTTTATGTAACAGGTCATATAAAGTCGAGTAATACGAAGATAACTGTCAAGCTTTAAAAGACACCAGGAAACCTTAGATTATTTACGAACGATGAACACAACCAAGTCGTTAGTTGTTTATATCGGCCACAAACACACAGACATTAATTAACACCACTATCAATATTTCGGAATTCGACGAAAGTGAACATTTGGAACGTATTGGTTGGATGTTGAAAATAAGCTAAAATTCGATGAATACTCAGTAAACGTCTCCAAATTTGTTTTACAACCCGTCTAAAATTGTCAAATTTTAACAGACTGAGCAAAAAATTGCATCCTACCATTGCTCGTTTACAGAATGTAGCTGAACAAAATTAGCCACTTCTAGCTTGAAATTTAAATGAGCTTCCTTATAAGCATCTCAAATTGAACTCAGAAGTAATGGATATGATGCATTAGATTAGTTTTAGCTCTATAAATGTATGCAGAAGAAAAGTGGATTAACACGTTTGATAAAGAGTGGCTGAATAGATCGCCAATCGAATTATGTGGGAAAGGATACAGCAGATGAGTGTAACGGAATATGCAAACTGAAACTCGACCACACCTATTACTAGACCCGTAATGAAAGCACATCACTCTGTTTTTGTTTGGCCAGCTCATTCGAATTGGTTTTGTGAGTCCAATGTCCCAAATTGCTCACGTTCTGTAGGGCACTGCTAATCAGTCATTGTTTTCCTGTTACTTGTCTGCAGAGAAGATGGATTTGAGCCGCCTATCTACTTTGAAGCTCAAACCGATAGCTAATTCTCTGATTAGCCAAATGATGATTATCCTATTGTTGTTTATACTCTCATGTTATATACATTCTGATATTTCAAGTTTGTCGCGGAAGAAGCAGATGACATGTTTTCATTCATTACTTATTTGTTAGATCGAAGATACTGTTTCAGATTCCGTAGGAAGATATAACTCTCCGTTGCGATATTCTTGAAGATTATTACCAGAAATATTTATTTGAAGGATACATCATTTACGGTTGTTAGTGCACTTCAGGAGAAACTAACCCATTCCTTCATTAATTCGGATTTTAATTTCTTTCGCACCAAAAATTATAAGGAGCGAACTGAATGTTTGATTTTTAGTAAGGGACAAAATGTATGTGCATTTTTGCATAGTTTAGTTCCAACAGACATGTGGAATGGCTATTTGGAAGAACGGATATACTATAGAACGCATTAATTGTCTGCGTTCCAATACCTTCCTAGTCATTTTACATGTACTGATATTTTAACATGGCGCCAACACAGCGACCAATATTTATTTGATAAAGTGTGCATTGGTTTCGAACACTTTCGCTGCGGTCTTCTATATCGGAATGTGACATTAAAATCGTTATACTTTTTCCTTGTTTAAAGCTGTTAACAACAAACGAACGGCACTGATAAAATGCAAAAAGCAGTGGTCGATATTTCTTTTTGGCATGGTTGATTTGTTTCTATTAAACTCTGGCTATAAGGAAATTTCATTATCAGTACTTATTATTCTATATCTGGCTTTGGTACTACTACTAAACAATGCTTGCCAAAGTCTTAGCAGAATAAATAGAAGACAATTCGAAAATGAAACCTTTCTGGCGGTCTGTTTGCAATGCAGATTAAAATGAAGTATCACCACATTTGTAGTTTATTATTCGGAGTATTATTACTTACTAGTAATTTTAGCGAAAATGCGTCTAATAAAGCACAATCTTCAATTTCCAACGCGTTAGTTACCATGCCATACGCGCGCTCGCGATTTTGAATCACAATTCCATTCCACAATAACCCTGGGTTTCCGCTCACACGTCGTGTGCACTTCTACCCGGTTTATGTGTGTGATCGGTACCTTCTATCCGAAGGTTTTCCGCCTGCCAAACTCCGTCCGTTGGTCGAGATATTCATCCGTGTTGAAATAATCTCGTCTCCGATTTGATCGTTCATCCTATTTTGTCTGCCATGTCTCGCCCGTTTATCCGATCCAGTTGAGCGATAACGCATCCGGTCGCCCACGCCGTCCTCGACCCGCTCGCATTGGGGTGTTGAACGCACCTCCTGCCTGATAGTCCACCACATAACGACTACAGTCCAAAATTATGATGCTAAATTTAGAGAATAGGATGAACCCAATACGAACTACATGTACGGCCCACATTCCGCTAGTGACTAAGCTCTCAAAAATTGAACGTGTGCGTATTTTGAATTGCTTCTCAGTTAGTGAATCTGCCGGATGCTGCCTGAATAAATGATCACGTTTTCAAGTCTTCCGACCGGTGCCCACATTGTAATTTGTGTTAATCATACTCTGTGAGCCCGTTCCACTTGAACGATGGAAGAATGTATATGAGCCGTTTTTACTCTTATCGCTTTAACTCACAAAAATTCATATGTACCAGGTCAGAAGCCAAACATCTTTTCTACCACACTGTACCAGTGATTAACCGGTGCACATTATGGCCTGTTTGATCTAGATGGTGAAAGGCTAATCCAAGGTTCCGAAGTTCATTCCATCTATTATGCTCGATTACACGGGTATTCGTATATTAAGAGAGATATCTCTATAAATCAACATTTATTTGTTTCAATGTAGGTTTAATTAATGTAAATAATAGTCAAAAGTTTTAATCGACCATCATTCATCCCAGTCCATATATAGTTTAGGGCGAACATCAACATTATTAAACAGGTGTGGCCGTCCGACATATCTTGAAACAAACACTTGCAACCAACAGAAAGAACAGATGGGTAGCTTGATTGACAGGCACTTCCTCTCAGTGCACACAATTCTTTTAGCAGAGTGTTGACTATCATTTTAGTTTAAAACAACTCAGAACGCAAACGTCAAATCATTCTATTTAACTGGACACTTATTTGCTTAGTGCTTAATGAAGTAACGATTTTGCTTTTCTGCACATATTTCTGATCGAAAGGTTAGTAGACAACGCGATACGGATGGCTGAGTTTTCACCGTTACAAAATTGTTATCTTGAAAGTATGCGGAATGATTTGAACCCCATGACCTTATTTGTTGAATGATATGTATTGTTAAAATACAACGGTCTCGTTTTGGCTGCCGCCAGTTCATTCAGTTATTGCTTATTGATTTTTTCTGGTACTGTTTTTGTTCTTAAGGTTGTAATCCTAAAGTTTTAGTCTTGACTTACTATGTCGCCATCATCAAAATGCATTCAAAACTTCCGCGGGCACTGTATATTTATTTGAAAGAAATCATAAAATGTCTGAAACGATTTCTCAACCTAATAATTAAGCCATGTGCAACCCTTAATTTTCTAAAAATATTTCATCTATGTCCCTGCGTAAATTGCCACTTGACAAATGCAGCTAATACATGATTTTTCTCCAATGGCAAAATAACACTAACATTACAATGTATTTCCGCTACGGCCCAGTTTACTAGACACGTCAGTGAAAATACATGATTTAAACGATCAAATGTGAAACCAATATAAACTAATGCTTCACTAACATATACGTCGTTCTGGTACCCAGCGATTTAGACAGAGTAAGCAATTAGAGTGCTCAGTTTCATAGTATGACCGTGGATTCTAGAGTACTGTTTGGTGTCTGTAATTTTAGTGATTGCCATCTTTCAGGAAAACTTATCCCGCTTTGTTATAATCACAAGTTTCTCTCGAACAGTTGCTTTAATGATTTTTTGCAAATCACATTCCAGCCCTGTTGGCGACGGCTGTAAAATACTTCTTGAAACCAAATTTTTAACTTTTGGTCTATCAGAGGGTTTTTCACTGACCAAGGTCATGTAGTATAGTTTCACAATCAGTAAATGATATACTCATGTGTTCAGTAAACTACTTATCTAAACATTATATTCAACAAAATGGATACCGTAAGCGACTAAAATTTCAAGCTTAAATACCACTGCATAAATCATTTAAACTGTTCGTAATTAAATATGCTAGATTGGGAACTACAAACTTTTTCAGGAATGAGTTTTACTGTATGATTGTTCTGTTTTGTGTTGATATTTAGGTAAAACCATCCATCTATCTAATATCGTACTCTCATACATAATTGCGTACTAGGCTCACATTTGCAAAAAAATGTGAATGTCAGTAAGTCATCAGACTTCATATGGTTATGAAGATTGACTGCAGTTCGTTGTCGGTCTTCGAGAGCTTTCAATCATTCCTTTTGCTGAATTAATTAACATGAGACAGAAAAGTGTGTGCAATCAATATGGTTCACTCCTTGGTATAACACAGTAGACTTAGTCGTCCTAGTTAGCTCTACATTCAAATCAGTTTAGTGGAGCACGATAAACATCAGTTGGAGTTGTACAAACCTTTGTTCTCTGAAACTTTCACGATGAGACCGTATTACTCAATGTACATGTTTACTATTGCTCAGAAAGCTGAGGTTTGAAGAGATCACCTAGAATTCAGTATGACATCGAAAATGCATGCGCATAGTAGTGAGTACACATCCATTAAATTGGAGGAAAAAAACCCGGAGATTGACGGGATCCGCGAACTCGATTGTTCGACTAACCCACAGGATACTGATGAGTAGTGGTGGATTTTGATTATCATATAAATTGAACATCACCCAGAATTGATCGCAGCTGTCGTATTCCAATAGAAATTCTAGTCGACCCCTTTCAAAAAGAAGCATTAGACTCGAGTTTCGCTCTCATTTGAGCTCGTCAGTAATGCATATCATCACCACTGCCGAGACTTGAACCATGGAAACGCTGTTCACGAGGCAATCGTGTTTACCACTGCGCCGTTAAGCGGCGCACTTTCAAAGTTAAACTGAATAAAATTATGGCTTACAAAAATAAGCGTCTCTTTTGTAATGCAGTGAACAAAAGTTGAGAATTAGCAATAGTTCTTGGATATTTTACCCGGCATTTTGCGCAGAACGGTCTATAGAACGCCTATTGAGAGTCATTTAATGGTATTGTTGTCTACTGGGTGCAGTGGAACATTTTGAAATACACAGTTTTGTCTGAAAGTTCAACAAAGGAAAGGCATTCTTGGACCAATGACAAAGTTTATTTTTACACATGAACTTGAAGAATGAGTTTCATCTGTCGAACACAAAAATGATCGTGGATCAAACCCCTATCATTTTGACTTTAACCATATCACGAACAGTGAAACATTTTGGGGTGAAAAACAAAATGACGTGGTAAAAAGAGATGCGAGAATTATCGGGTTGCCCAATCACATCGAGTGGAGACACAGTAACCGTCTTGTTAACTCAAATCGATATCCATCAACTAGGATATTTCTCCAAGTAAAAACTACAGAAATCATTAACCTGTTGGGTTTGGTATTTTGATTACTAATTAGTAGTAGAAGTTTTTGGTTTACATATAAATTAGACATCACCCATAATTGATCGCAGCTGTCGCATTCCCATAGACTTTCCAGTCGGCCCCTTTCGAACCGCAGAAGCACCGGACTCGAGTTTTGCTCTCATTAGAGCTCGTCAGTAGTGCATATCCTTTCCATTGCCAGGACTAGAACTCTGACCATGCTTTTGACAGGCAACCGTATTCACCACTGCCCTATTGGCCTTACATTAGGTACGACCGAATTATCATATGTGAATACTCAACCACTTTTGCTTTTTTTCGAAAGGGGCCAACTGGAAAGTCTATGGGAATGCGACAGCTCTGATCAGATACGGGTTGAAACCAAAATCAGATGTACGGATACACAGTGAAGTAGCTACTGTGAGTTTTAAGAGGGAGATGACAGTCATCAAAGCCTATGGATCCGTCTCATCTGTTACTGTGTAGCAAAATCCATCAGCATGATTTTCCGATGCAATGCACTGAAATATGGTTCTCAATCGAAAACCCGTCGTAAATTCCCAATACTAAACGTATCAGTCGGTTGATCACGTTTCATGTGAATAATACACACTTTGTGTAAATAAACTTATTGAAAGATTTCTATACTTTTGCGCACATATGTGCAGGCGTTACAACTATGATATTTTTGGCTACGTACATCAATATTCTTCATAGATTCCCCAAAGCTAATCATGCCACTGTTATGACTAACGAGTAAAAGTGTGGCGGTTCACCATACACGTGCCCTGGCAGTTAGTTCCTAGCCTCAGGTGGGCTTCTTCTAGATGGGCAGCTAAATCAGTACTCCTAGATGGAATCAAAATACTCAATTGCCAGATTGTTGCACGTACAATATACCTTTTGTTTATTCTGCTGTGGTGCAGCATGGAAATTTTATCTTCCGATGTAACTGCGTCTCAGAGCAGAATACTTCACGATACCAATGTGAAAAGTTTACATTATAACGTTACAGATTTAAATCAGCCTGGCAGTTTTGATAAATTAAATCTCACGAGTAAATAAAGTGGACCTTCTACACGGAACTTCAAAGAAATCGGACAAAATTCACAGTATAAGTAGAAGCTTGCAATTATTAGCTCGCGAAGAAAGGTTAGTAGATACAATGAACTTCTAAAATAATGTTTGGGAAATATTTGAACTTGGTTCAAAAATGAAGATCCCTAAATGACCTCATTAAGTTTGATCCAGAATTATGCCTTTCATTCAACAACTACCAAAAATAGCAACCTTCACACATTTCTTATTTTTCCTTTATCATCGATCCTACCTTACGTTCTTTTATAAATTCTACTTTGCTTAGCATAAAACAGGTTTCATGCAGTGCGCTGCAGTGCAATTTACAGAATATAACTCGGTTTGAACCAAACTGGATAGAGATAAAGTTTTATTTGGTTTCATTCAAAAACCTCTGGTATTTCTATCGGGAAGTGTTAACTGTTTGTGCAATACTGGCTTGGTTTTTGTAATCGCAGAGATGACACTTCAGCCAATAATGGTTAATTCCTATTCTGAGAATAAACCTGCTTCGATAATGTGTGGTTGCTTGTCTGTTATTGTTTTTTGACTATGTTTCAATTTGTAAGAAGATATTTGCATAACACGATTACTGGCAGTGGAAACTTCCCGTTCGTTCACTGAATAGTTCTACAGCAATATTTGCCCATCGAAAGTTGGTCGAGTTAAGAAAACTTTCTCAAAAGAAGTTAGGCAACAACAGTTCATTCGAGCTTCGCAGTAAAAATGGGTTATGTTATCCGCGTTCCTTGGAACAGAAGCAGATGTACACTCATTTTGTTTCAATTTTATGCATTTGCTCGCAAATTTCAAGCTGATGGAAATACAAACCGTCAATTTTTATACTTGTGCCTAATTTGAACGTTCTAAATTATAAACTGTTCTAGAATTAACAGAATTAAAAAGGGTTTATTTCTTAGTTCATAAACTAAAATCTCCTTTGATAGTCTTTTTTCGGTCTGCATGATCACGTTGTTCACGTGAGAAAATCCAACTTATTTCGAAACCTCCTTAGGCTACATGTCACATCTGGAATGAACGTTTCAGAGAGCGTAAGGATTTTTCAATGTACATAGCGTTACCAACATTCACAGCGAACCCAAGCATTCAAATTAACAATATTTCCACTAGGACCAACAACCTATGAATTTGTCAAAAATCTGCCACTCATTAATCCACATATTAGTAATATATAAAATATTCCATTAAAAAGCTCAAATTGTAATAGAAATTTTCTTTAATTATATAAGAAATCCTTCAGTATTAAGACCATCAAGGCATTTTTGCAGAAGAAAAGGCCACATCCGCTCTTTCTTGTTAAAGTAACCGGTGTTAATGTTCAGGTTAAAAGGATTAAGAATGGTAAAACTTTCAGAAATGTCAACTACCACATCATACTTGATTTCAGAATTGTTTACAAGTTATCATGGGCAGTTCACTTCCGATACCCTCACAAAGTGGTTTGGTTATTTACTTTCCGTTTGGCTATGATTGCTAGATATTCGTTATCGGTTAGTGAGATATTTTATAGCTCCTAACACCATTCACGGAAGATGTCTTAAGAACGTTTTTCCCTGTTTTGCAGTTCTTTTCTCATCGTCCTGGTGATCAATGGCACCGGTTCAGCTGGTAGATCATATCTATTCCAAATAATATGGGCAAGTGTGTTATCACGGAGATGTTCGTAGTGTTTCAGTTATTATACTCCTAAGGTAATATTTTGACCGTAAAATTAACGTAGATACCTATCTTGCTACTTATACTGGTTGGCGTATTGTTGACTATCTAAATCTACGTTGAATGCATTCAATAATTTTTGGGTATATATTTTCATTTTATTCAGAAATGTTCGCGTTTACTTTGGTCTTATTATTGTTTTAAAAAAATGACACTAAGGATGCTGCTGGTTTCAGTTAAACAAAGTTTGCTTTGTTGTTGTTAGTAACGTATGGATGAGTGTGCAGAGTAGATGGAGTGCTCACAAACAGAATGACCTGAGCTACAAATGCAGCTCATCCAGGTGTACTTAAAATGCCTACTTGTAAATCTCGTCAAACAGGAATGTTTGTTTGCATGTACTGTTCTACGTACGGTTAATTCTCAGTTCCCACTGGATAGCAGGGCAGCTGCACAATCGTCAGACGTGCGTGATTTGAAGTGTATCAGTTTACCTATATCTGTGGACAGTATTTTGTGACGGACTTCAGCATTGCGAATTTAAAATTTTACCTCTGTACTGTGTTCACTAGATCACAGAAATCAAAAACAGCCTTGGTCTTACTCACGAACGTGAATTTCGCAATAGTGTATCGGTTTCATACTTCTGACACACTTGCACATACGTGTATTCTTCTACATTCAGACCAGAAGTGGTAAGTGAAAATCTCAAACGTGTGAGGAATAGTAATCTGGGGGCTATTTTTGCTCTCATTTTGAAGTTACATTTGAGATGAAATTTATTTTTATTTCAGGTTCCAGTTTTATTTAGTGCACATATATGTTATGATTAACATAGGAGTTTTGAATGACAAACAGGAACGGTGAGTTGTAGAGTGCTGATTTTGTTCTCAAACCACATAGGTTATTGTCATTCATACGAAACTTGCGGAAAGTGCAAGAAAATAAAATCAGGGTTGGCGTAGTAACATACATTCACAACGGAATTCATATAGTATACCAACTTTTGTTTGACAACCATACGCAATTAAAATATGCAATATAGATTTCGAAGCATTTCTGTATAAGTTATGAAGTTCAAGATAATAGCCTTAAACAATCTCTTGAAGCTAGTCTACAGGTCTGTTTCCATCATCGAATAAAAATCGTGATTCAATACCACATGACATGAAAGGGAACAAAGTTAGACCAGATCCAATTAGATTCAAGCCAGACGACGGAACGGCATCATCCTAAACGGTTTCTCTCACTGCTTCAAATCCGGCAAAAGTGTGAATTGTTCGTAGTTAGACATTCTCTAAGTGGTATGTTACGTTATCAAAACTCCATGGTGAAGTTGATTTCTTTCTAGAACCATTGAAGAAATCTATCTCCCAAATCATTACCTGAATTCAGTATGACGCAATGAGTTCGTCCAAATATGAAGTATCCGAGCTACCGACCTGGCCTCGTAAAGTAATTGGCAGAGCTCTTCCCTGCTCAGATGTGCTGGTTCTGCTGCTAAAGCAACCTTTGTATCATGGAGATTCTTAAAAATACGAAGTTACTATTTCAAAGGTGCGCACGTAACACGATTGTTTGCTTTCCAATGAATTGTTTTTCATATTCATAGGATATTGCTCTACACTCCGAAATGGTTTTAACTTCTCTTGTTCTGAAATTTTGTTTCACCACTCTCCTAACAATATGCCCAGTACTACCATGAATATTGCTAATCTCTTCCATTACCCCAGAAAGTCAGTTATTTCGAATACAAATTGTTAACTTTTACTATCCGGATTAGTTAATTTTTTAAGAAATAAAAATTGTGTATAGTAATCGATACAAGTGCCAATAAGCGTTAGGTATCACAAATGTGGGCGGATCACGGACTACTAAATGAAATATGATTAATTGGTGAACGTGTTAGAATGACATCGGTGCTCGCCAAAAAATGTTTCCGACGATGACAGGATTTTTTCATTTTCTGACTTCGAGTGATCTGGGGATAATTGATTGAAATAGTTGAGCGGACGGCGTTGGAACATACTTGCTGGGATTGTAGAATCCTATGTTGCCAGCTTTTGTCGTTGATGACAGTCACAGCCTGACAATGATGGAACTGCAGTGGTTCCTCTTACTATCAATAGGCGTATTCCATGTAAACATTGCATACATTATTATTATATATAATACATGTTACAAACGTAAGTTACGTATTTTATGTCATCGTATTTTGAGACTACTCTTTGACTGCCACGATACGCATCCCAATAATAAATTCGCTATTGAAAACAAAACGAGTAACAGTCTATCTTTTCTTGATACAGCATTGCACCACTGAGTAGATAGGTGTGTTGAGAGTTCGGTGCAAAAAAAGAATACAGATGCATAATCATGGTCTATGAAACGTGAATTCAAAGAGTATTCAAATTTTATTTTAGAAAGCGGAGTATTCAGATTCTGAAGGTCAGATTCAGATAACACTGGAGCATATTCGGGACGGATTGTTAGAGATTTTGGATTCACACAATCGTGAACAACAGTCTAAAACTTAACAGGATTTTGTCTGGACGGCAGAGAAATAACCACTTTTTATCCATCTGTCATACCGCAAAGACACTTACATTGGTATCATTAGTTGTCAGCTGTCAAATGGATTCAACACTGCTTCTCCGCAGCCGGATTTATCGTATCGTGCTAATACAGTCGGGTATTAAGGAAATACCATATGAAGCTTGGATAGGCTATCCTTCTATCTTTGTGTATATTTACTGGCTTTCAATTGTCAAGCTAGGCAAACTGAGGGACTCATAACATAACAGTCAGGAAAAGTTTGTTATTAGCTTCTGAAAGGCTTCTATGCAGATTGAATAAGCCTAACTCCAACACACTCGGTTTCTACCCAGTTTGCACTGTTTCTGGAATCCACTGTTCGGAATGAGCTACACGACAGACCATTGCTACTTTTGATTATTTTTGCGTCATGACAAGTTATCAATGTTGTCAAAATCTGTAACATATAATTACTTTTGTAACCCGCTCTTATTTTATAGTTCGAGTTGATTGACCGAAAGCGGTTATTTGCAAATTTGGGTGTTTAGGAATTCAACAGGAAATGATAGAGCCAGATTCAGGCTTTACATGATTCGCCAAAATAAGGTTGAGTGTCTTTGTTTAGATGAGACGCATGTTTTAATATTGTGGTTCATACAGTATACAGTTCGTAGTTAGATCAGTGAATTAAAGTAAAATCTGTATATGACTGTATCACACGTATACTGAGTAAGTTTCATAAATAGGTCAGGTACTCTGAGGGATCACTGAATAGAAGCTAAACAAACGTCTGAGATATCACATTTTGAGAAACGATTTGCTGGAGTACTTCGTGTTTTGATGAATTCATGAAACTTGCATTATTAAGTACAGTAAGACGTGATATTTTGAAGACAGGGTGGCACCAGGAACGGTGAGCGGCAGACTGACGTTGAACAATTTCTTGAAAACCATATTCATACTTCTTCATTTTGACCGCAGCTTCCATTCTGTACGGGCTACAGTTACAAAGATCGGTGACGAAGGTTGCACCGTATTTAATATTAGGGTGTCGGTTTTACAAAACGAGTTAGTCATGAGGAACTGGGGTCCTGGTTTTATGAATTATTAACGCAGCTCTAATGTAATGTCGTCTGAATTCATCAGATTGAACAAAAGGGCATGGCTAGAGAATGTAAAACACAATTTCAGGATTGGTACCAAATTCAACCCTTACTTCCTCTAGTAATTTTTGAGAGCCACATGAACGGGGTATTTACGTGGGCATCACGCCGTCTGTAAGTTGCATCGCTCTGATGTACAGAGGGACAGTGATTCTGGTTGGGTTTCATAGACAATTATGTGAGGTAACCGTTGGGTCCATCGTGTTTATTGTAGGAGGCTCTACGACCTACTCTTTGTTTCTTCTTTGGATGTGGTAGTCGTTGCTTGTGCTGATCTTCAACGGTAAAGCAAGGCGTTGCATCAATAAGAATGAGAGGTTGCTCGTGGCATATTACGAAACCATATTTATTAATAACAATATTTTCCGGTGCGAGATCTTCTATTCAAAAGGTGGAACATCCCGAGACCATCGGAACTGACGTCTGATTAGAAGAAAGTGTTCGATTTATCTTTGAGCAACCGCATTCGTTTCCTACTAGTCATCCTCATTCCTCGATCTGAGAAGTTAAGTGTCTTTTTATGGACGGCATTGAGATATAGTTGATGGGTTAGTCTCGGTAACAGATACGTTTGTAAGATTTCAATTAATTGCTGGGGTTTTGGAGAAGCCGCTGCAATCTTGCATAGCATTTTCGATAGATCTGCAACCGGATTTGTAGGTAAGAATCCTTTCTAGTTGAACGGTGAAACTAGAGTCTTGAATGCCAATTTAGGGAAGACGGATATTACGGCGGTTCTATTTATCCTCGAAAGTCGGTCGTCAAGAATACTGGTTCATTTTTTCCCATCTGCTTTTATGTAAATGCATTCGAACTTCGAGTGGTTCACAGTCAAACATATTTAAAGCAAACTGTCTTCCAGATACCCCAGTCTAACTGTCAATGTCCCTGTTAAGCAGTCGTTAGTATGATGCTTCCGCATATGCCAGATGGTAGAGCTGGACGTAGAAACGCGAGGAATGAAGCAATTCAACAGATTTGAACGCCCGATTTGTTTTCCTTGAAGAAAAGACGAAATACAACGAATGTACTAAGAGTCTTTAAAATGCTATAGACATTAATTAAATCAAGATAGCAGCTGTTTACTGACAACAACTATACTTCATCGAGGTGGGATACACTTAGTATCTTCAAGCAGAGAGCCACAAAAAATATGACGCCTAACTTTGGCTTAGGGATGTGAACAATTTGAACAAGCTACCATATTTTGTGGTCTTGTCTAGTATGATTATCGACTTCAAGTGCAGGTTTAGCAAATTTTGGCCAGTATCTTTCCTAGATCTATAGTGACAAAGTAGCCAAGATATCCTCGGACGTAATGGTAGCTTTTCATTTATCTGTTTTTCACCCTCGTGTTGCGCTCCTTCATTTCTTTTTGTAATCATCCGCTTGGTACTATCTTTGTCATATATTTTTTTAGTTTCCCATTGGCTCGCCTTCTGTTCTTGTGGTAAGTCACTTTGTCTTCTCGTCTAGGAACTTGAAAGAGACTGCTGTGCATACATATTATCTTCAGTTTCTATCTGCTAAAATGAGCATACTGCAGTTGAAGATTATTACAATACCACTACTCTCCAACGTCGAAAATGTTTCCTTACCTTTCTACTTTTCCACATCTCAAGGAAGTCTTTACACAGTGCTTTGTAACTGCGTCCTGAACCCAGCATGGAATACCGAAAAGAACCTTCAGAAAATCACTCTGAATATGGTGGATTTGTTAATGTTAACGCTAATGTTGATGATAAGGCAGTCGGCATACCTGTCAGCGTCTCTTCCAGTATAATCGGTGCAACCTGGTTACGGTCAAACAAATGGTTTGCAGCCAGTTGAGACGAAGTCCCTGTCCTTAATTCATAATGTAGAATGTGTACATATATACCAGTGCTAAGATCAGCTATACATTTGCCACGAATGAAATCGTTGTGACCCCAAGAAAGGTTCACTCCGCGCACAACAACGAAGCATCATTGTGACAGGTGGAAAAGAACACCGTCTATCAAACTCAACTTAATCCATTTTCTCGGTAGATATTGCTTCATGCTGGCGGTAACTCAAGCCGACAATGACACCCAACTGCAGCTGGACAGCTCTTTTGCTGCCCCAGTCATTTCTGTAAGAACAGGAAAACATAAAGACCAACTGGTCATGCTGCCGGTCACACAATTACCACGACGCTTCAGGTGACACGCCGTGATCACCCGGCTAGCTATTGCGCAGGTCAGTTTCGGCAAAGCCAGCTGTAAAAGATGCTGCTACCTCAGGTCGCATATTCAAACTTGAACTTGTTGGGGTTCGATCTTATCCACGAGTGAAACCCCCGCAGCATGCACCCTTACATCTTGTTGTCAACATACTGAGTGAAATGCAGAATGTCAGCGCGCTGTATCCAACTGAACTCCTTTAATTCGCGCCACATGCATTGTTGTCAAAAATCACCCATAGTGGCGAAGTTACTTGCAAAACAATCCGCAAATCTAATTTCGGGGTAAGATATGAATCTGTGTTTCCTCTTGTTACTTGATGATTTGTTTCCGAAGTCAAACAGCGGCGACTTGTCTGATAAACTGGAACTCAAGGTAATCTACCGGGTATTCATAAAGCAGCAACATCTAGCGCATTATTTTACAGGCAGTCTGGCTTCTTTCAAATAATCGATTCTGCCAAAACAGTAGAAAATAACTATGCAGCCAGTTGAATGAAACGTTTGGGGAGCACACAATCCGTCGTGTGAAACCTGTTATGCGCTTAAATCAGATGGTACCGAATTCGCACCAACGTTCCCGAAAGCTAACGGACAAGTAAACATGTCCACAACATACTTGAAACAAATTGTCCAGGATAGCCGAGATTCATAGAAGAAGTTCACTCAATCGAATCCGTACAACGAAACGTATAACAGTCGTATCGATTGATCGCATAAAGGAGCACAACCCGATCGTAATGTACTACTCCGCAGTTTAAAGGAACGAGTTGCAGATTGGTGGTTTAAATATTTCAATAATTATTAATACCCAGACATCTGAAAAAACGGGCAAACTTAAATCACTAGATAAATTCGTACAGGACGTTTTTCTACAGAAACCTGCTTTTTCAATAGAACCAGGTTTAAACTCCTTCAATCATGTATACAGAGTGCACAACGGACACGATATAAAAACGTCTTGGGGTTTTAAAAGGAGAATTGTTTTGTTACCTTACAATAATAGATCAAGTAAGTGCATGACTAAAAATATGAATACAACTTTTGTATAGCTCTTCGGGTGATGAAAAAGTAAGTGGACAGTTTGCTAGTTAATTAGCGCACCATTAGTATTAACAGGTCATCGTAATTATTGGCCGCGAAGCTGTTCGAAGAAACTGTACGAAGAACAAGATTCTAAAATTAGTAGACTGCACACTAGTTTGCAACGCTCTGAGACATTCCACTAACTTCAAACATGATACTATCAGTTTAGCACTTATAACACATCATTTTAAAAAAGGCAACCATAAAAACTGCAAAGCGGCTTCACACAGATGTTGTATTTGCCCTTGATGTTCGCCTAGCCTGTGCGGCTGGTAAGTCGTCCTGTAAAGGCCTCGATTTCAGCTGTCTGTTTAATAGCTACCTGTCGTTTGACAGTTTTGAGCGGAAGTATCATACGGTTAGTTTAACAAAAGTACTTAGGTACATACATTCAGCGAGGAAAAAATCAACGTGTTTCCTATTGCGGATATTGAAATCACAATTGTAAATCTGAATCAAATGACACTGAGTTGGTTTGCTTATCAAGGTACTTCGACACCAGAAAGTCTGGTAGTAAATCCGATTCAATTGTTTGATTCTTTGCTATAAACACCATAGACCTGAAAAAGGACATGGATCAGAACTCGGAAATTTAGTTCTCCTAAAGTGGCCCCAGTTGACAGAAGTTGGTAGCTTTCAACATGCATGTCTTGCAGAAATACTACCGAAGAATCACCAAGTTCCGGAATGTTCTGAGGGATTAAGTTGTAATCATCTTGGCTGTAAATCAATCACCAACTGGAAAATTTGGATTGTCGGTGTTGTCCGAGTCAGTGTAATGACAGCATCAATTTTGTAGACCTATTGTCACTGGATAATTCCCACTGTCACCGTAAATGCATGACTTCATTGTTGTGTTCAACATGTCTGAGGAAATGATCTTTGAAAATGCTTAATTATTGAAAAAAATAGATTTTAAAATTTGGATGACTTTTCCTTAACCACAATCGATAAATGTTTACTAATTGTGTGTATGTATGTTTACTCGCAACAAATCATACGCGACATCCGTGGCGCATTATAAGTTCAAGCTTGAATTCTTTATTATGTTCCACGATATTCTATAATATGAAGTTCAGTCTCGTGAATGCACCTATTAAAGATTGCTACCTTCAGATTCAAAATTAAGTACATATTTCTGGTTTCCCTTGTATTTATGGCAGACAAACGACTCATTCCCTATTAATAATGGCATACCCAGACAAACCTATGTTACCATTTCGTTTACTCTCTTTAGTCACGAACGTGAAACGCTGAAAGATATAGAACATGTGGATAGCAATAAGAATAGAAACAATCAACGATTAGGTTTACACAAAACAAGGACTGTTATCAGTTCCAGGGCTATCCGCATGTCCTATATATTCCAATGTTTTACGTTTGTGACTGAAGAGAGTAAACGAAATGTTAACATCTCGCGACGTATGTCTTCTATCGCTACTGATGAACTGGATCAAGAGAACGCAGTGTTTTAAACCCATATGTCTTAGCCTCCTATGATAAGTACTACGATATAGCATGCGTAGCTCAACATTAGCAGTGAATAAAATGTGGGATTGCACCGTTCCTTTGTTGTTCTACACTGAACTGCAAAAAATATTCTACGTATATAGTCATCACTCGCGCATATGCTCAATTTTCCGTGAATCTGCTTGCCTTTTGCATGCGTTAAGTTTTAGCAATCTCAACGCCGGGTCACATTTTGTTTTACAGAATCATTTAATGAGTTTGATCGTAAGTTACGGTTTTCGACTTTTGACGGTCAGTCATATAGATTGAATCAAGATATGCTGCTTTTCTTCAACAATAATAAAATTAAAACCTAGTCAAAATGACGTCTTGTTGAACCTTTTGTGTCAAGACATATTTCGTTAGACATTTTCGCATATTTGCTATCCGAGAGAATAAGCCGACCATTTCAGCAACGTTGTAATGTAGGCATGCCCAAAGTAATCAAGGCATTTAAGGCTGCTACGTCTGCATCCTAACGTGTCAAAGGTGTTAATGCCCTCGTGGCAACAAATCACGTGATTCCTTCTGATAGGTTTACTGAGTACACAAGCTGATAATTTGGTTATGTTGAAGTATTTGCGTTAACGTGGTTGATGTTGCGGTTCTGGAAGGTAGACTAAAATGTTAGAATGGGCTGATATCCGTTAAGGCAGCATCAAACTGAGTAAGGTGTCTGGACATGAGCCTTATAGTCTATAAGAGTGTACGATTAAGATATAATTATTTATTCAGCTCCCACATTCTTTGAATCGATCACGATACGGAATATTCTATTACATCATTGTTTAACATGTCAATAATCTCCGGCGATGAGAGCGTGTAGCATAAATTTCGTTGAAAGCCTGAGATTTACCTCCGTTGCAGTCGCTTGCTCTTTATGATAAGTGCACCTTTGCTACACGCATCTATCTATCATTGACTGTTTCACATTAGGCTGGCTATAACTTTCCCCGGTTATGTTCACTATGCTTTCTACAGAAGACTTTGTGATGTCATGTTGCTTGTTTGAGCTTATCTGTAGTATTAGTTCGAATCTTTATCAATCCAAACATCAGACTATCGTCTCCAACAGCCACAATGTCTGATGAATTCTCTGGTAACTTTCTCAGTTTGTTTCGTAATTTACAGAAAGATTTCACTAACTACGTGTACCATTGCGATATAAGCCAATTATTTACAGCTGACTACATTGCTTTCTTTTCATGGAACGATTGTTTTCCCCACCTAGCACGTTATCTCTATAACGACCAAAATAAATGCCGAGTGAAATCAACACTGACAGATTTTCTTACCTTTGTTGATTATACCCGCCACACTGGAAATATGTGAATTACTACCGTGCTGCAGAATGTCTTTACATAACCTTTACACTTACTGTGTTAGTATCCGCTCATCGGAAGTGAATATTGTCGGCATTTGTTGTTTGTTGTTACGGGAAAGATTTATAGAAAATTGAAATGTAACCCGCTCTTATCCCAATAGGGTTGATGAACACAGTTTCTCTAGGATTGTCAGTTCGCACTGGCTGCGACCACAAGGGCTTGCTCATGCAATTCAGTGATGCTCTCTGTCAAACCCCCGGGATCGTTTGTGTCGAGCGATTCATGTAATCAGTATCTATGTTGTTCAGAGCAAAATCGTTGTAGTCTATTGACATAAAACCAACGCAATCGTGAAATCTTCTGTATCCAGAACCAAGCGTCGAACGTACAAAAGGATCAGTGATTATATTCTTAGCTGACTTGAAAAACTGTGTTGCACTGTCACCGAGATGAAAAACAATCCATAATTGGTCAATCCGACAGAATTACTATTTCTTTGTATATGCCTCAGAGTGTCTGAGCGTAAAAACACATACTGTATTATTTAGTGTTCTACATAGAAAGGCATCCCAAAAATTCATTATCATTTTTGTATCAACACTTGAAACTTGAATGGAATTTATTTTTGTTAGGAACCGCCACTAATTTCACAAGCACATTTTTCAAAATTCTTTCAAGTCATCAGTAGATTGTTGTATTTACTCTGCAAGAAAAAGTACACTGTAAAATTTACCTTTTTGCACGATCATAAATCAGTGAATTGACCTTTTCATCTGTAAACGAGCTTACCTTACTTGAATGTCAATGTACCTCGTCATGGGCGGGCAGTTTGAGTTTATTAACTGAAAACGCACGTTATTGATATAGTAGAATTTTTAAGAGTATTATAATCAGTGTGGGTGCTTGTGAGACACAGAAACATCAGGTATATGGAAGAGAACAGATCCAAAACCGAACTCTGTAATGCAGGTACAGTAATCATGCACGTAGTAGCAAGCAGGTGTGTTAGAACGAGCACGTATTTTTTGTGAAAGCTGGAAAACAGGGGAAGAGTAATTTAACTGGAGAAGGTTAAATATGGCAGAATAACCCCGTCTCTTACTATACATTCTGCCAAAACATCAAGAATATGTATGGCTTGATAAGACTACTCAATTTTTTACCATTTTTAGCACATATGAATTGTTTTGTCAACCAGATATATTAACTTGATTTAAGTAAGATGATCTTTTTGATCGGCTACATTGTACAGTTTAATGACAGTAGTAATACGCGTTCGAATATTACAGAAACTGATGGCCAAGACATTTGTCAAACCTACACAACAAGTAAGTCAGTTCGGTTGACTTCGAACGTTCACTGCTCTGAATATCCTGCATGTAACAATGTCAACACGCCCCAGATCAAAAGATCTATCCGTTTGCTCATTAGGTATATGTGGTAACGACAATACACTATAGCCCGATCCTTCGATTATCTAAGAAGGTCATATTTGGAGGTAGTTTACCTATCGCTTTTTAAACAAGATAGATCACAAATTGCATATTGTTAGTACTCTGGAGGTAAGCAGACATAGTAAGTAGATTCTGGCTTGCTTACAGAAAGTTTTTTCGAGTAGAACGCATATATAAATTATGATAGACCATAGCCTAATAATGAAATAAAAAGTTATTTTTGATTGTAGTGGTCACACAGAAAGATTCTAAAAAACCCTCTACAAATATTGTCCTCAGTTCAATTACTGTTTGAAAAAATCAATTTTAAACTTGTCTGATATGACAGACGTGCTCTTCATAATAATCCACTTATTTCGCAGCAATCCAGGCCATCGAAACCAGTTAGCAACATCCGGCCATAACGGTACGTGAGACGTAGCAAAGTTGGTTCCTTATCCTGTTAGTTAATTCCTAACTTGTATGAACTACTCCGATCGATGTGCCCATAATTTACATTTCTCATTGTAAACAGTGTAAGCGGCATTACCAAAATTATCGTTAAAATGTTCTGTTAGCGTGTTTTCCCAGTACGATGTATTTTATGTACTAGTGCATCGAACTGACAGTCCGGTTATGTTGTCAGAAAAGTCGCATCCCGTAATGATTGATGAGTCAACGTTTTGCGAAAATGACTCGATCATCAAAAATGAGTGTACAACAATTGTTTTTTTCTTTTCGCAACTCACCTTACATTTGACGTCTGCATTATACAGACGCACAGTATTGTGAAAACTTGAGTGGGATGGCATCGAAGGTTTCCGTTCTGTGCTGAAGCTAATTTAGTACTAATCAACAGTGATATCCCTGCTAATTTACGTCGTTTAAGTTTAGTCAAAACTGATAAACGTGTCTGTGTTACCTCGGGAATAATCGCACTCATTGTTGTATCATCAAATGATAGGAAAAAATTCAAAATGTAAATATAATAAACAGTTACATGAAACACTAACGCACACTGATACTGACAATTTCAACCGATCAATTCCCACCCAATTTTTGTGAAACGTGAGTTAACTCAGTATATTTCTGACGTTGTCTCGTTCACTTAAGAATTATTAAGGAAACCAGAACTTCGTAGATGTATCAACTGTTTACACCTATAAGGTACGGGGATTAGTTGCTTAAATCAATGCATGCAATCACTATCTAACATAACCTGAACTGTGTTTCAATGAACGTGCAGATAAGATTGCGTGTGGATAGATTAGGCTGACTGTTATAGGTCGTCAGTTTTGAGAAATAGCCTGCTAGGTTCTGATCCACTGTAAACAGTCACTTACATACCGTATCTTGCGGTGACGCAAAAACCACCGTATTCTGTGAAATCAAATGATAATTAATTACGGATACTGTTGTGAACTATCCGATGGTAGTTTACAGAAATCTGCTGGCTAAAAACTACCGATTAATTAACTGGAAGTAGTACATAAAAAGTAGTTTCAGTAGGATGACAACAAATTTCGTGTGCAGGTATCGGACGCAACAATAATTCCAAGAAAAACTTAACCTTAACATATTGGCATCAATCACACTGTTTCTGACATGAGAACTCCACTAAAGATTAATGTTTTTAATAGCAATTGCTTTCAGGTCTGAAACCACTGTGGGGCTAATAAATGAACAATAAATTTGATGTCGCTCACGTCGCAAAACCATGACTATCTATGAATAGCAATACCGAAACGATGAGATTGATAGGATTCAGCTAACTGGTTGATCACAACATAAGAATTCGTGTGATATCATAAAAATTGACCAGCGTTTTCCCAATTAAACTTCGCAGTTTTATCTTCGCTTACTAACTTTTAATGATACAAAGTTATACAGGTTGCTTAATCGGGTATTTTTTTCACTGAACTATCCCCCCCCACATTTAACTGCTGGCAGTATTTTCCGCATAGTAAATGAAATTCTAAAACTTCTGGATATATTTTTAGATCATTTTTGTCCTGTTTCCATATGGGTTTTACCAGGTCACCATTTTACTGTTGGTCTTGTGAATGAATGATTATTTCACGGGTTCAATTTATAATCTGGGTTACATCTTTAACCTAACCAGTTTAACATTCATCTATACCTAAGTGATTTACGTTACAACAAATCAAATATAACACTGAGAGTGGAGTTTCGTTATTCCAACAATATGACTTAAGGCAACCGGATTTACATACCTAAATCTACTGCGGCGCAAGATATTAAAGCAATAATTTTAGTGGGATATACGTTTGCTATCAGACTTTAGCTAACCCGGTGGTCACTAATCCGGATTACGAATCCTAAAAGGTTTTGTCTCTAGATCGTCAATCAAGTGCTTTATACCGTAACTTCCACTCCACAGATTTCTGCTCGCCTGTTTAAAGCTGGTTGCACGTTTGCGTGTAAACAAGACGTATCCAAGGTTACAAAGTGGAACGGAACTTGAGTTACATTTTCCCCTTGCTCTATTCAAATTCGTCAAAGCTGAACATTGTTTTGCAGAACGAATTTGTCAACAAATCCCTAACGTCATTTCAAATTTATCTGAACTTTTGCTACCTGGACAACAACATAAACGAACTAGCTATCCTTATAGTAATCAAAATTAACACAAAATATTTGTCACGACGTGACGTTTGCTAGCAAACGTTCAAATAAAGAAAGCAGCTTATGTCCTATTTTTGTTTAATATAAATGAAAGCTGCAACATTTAGAGGGTCAGTGTAGGAATAAACGAAAAGACTGGTTGTCCAGGTGAAAGCTATTCACTAGCTGCTCAATTTCAAAATAATTAAATCGTGGGAAAATTTAACTGTAAAATAGGTTTTCACCAATAAGCTATTCAGACGAAAGCAACTGACTGGTATGTTATGTAGTAAATTTGATTAAACCGAAAAAGTGATCCCCAGCATAACAGTGGATGCAGAACTGGTTTGAGTTCAGGGGGTAGGTTGAAGTGAAATCTGTGATCAAATGGATGCAAAACACACGAGATACGAATTCTGACTTAGGAAAGGGTAACCACTAATATGGGGTTCTAACAAAAGGGAGTTTTCAAGTTTACTACTATTTTAAGGGAGCCTACCTTAGCAATCTTTCTGAATAAGGAATCTGCGAGCAAACTTGAATGGTATTTAATTATCACTCAAACCCACTACAGACTGTCGGTTATAAAACTGCAATTCATTATTTCTGTTGACTACTGTGTGTCCAACTTGACGTTCGACAATTTTAATGATTCGTGTGTCCCTTACTTGTAAGAATGTCTTAATCGGGACGTTACTTATTGGAGTTTACAGGACGGTTACTGTGTCTTCTTCCGAGACGATCGAGTAATGTAAGCCCTGCTTGGAGGCAATGGTGACTGACGGTTTGCACATGTTAATCTATTCATATCTAAGGTAAGTTCATTGGTGCTGTGGTTAACGTGGGTGTCTCAGAAAACCGTGGCCGCAGTTACAGTCGATGGTAATGACGCGGTGATTTCTCATCGATCAGGTCTGTCAAGATCAAGGCAAAAGTCTATCGCCTCTTGTAATGCTAAGTTTGTTGAAGATCTAACTTCCATGAGCTGTTTGCAAGTTATGAGAGAATGTGGTGATTATGGTAATTACCGATCTGTAGGACTCCCTCAGTACAATACACTCCGAAATAGGCCAGCTAGATGTTTCACTCCATAGTAATTTTAATGCATGCTTTTTACATGTTTTTCACTGTTAGCTCCAAATGGATAGGAATCAGATTGTTACACGTTTATGCTGATATACCTCGTATCTTCTTCAAGGAGTGGTATGTATTTTGGTTAGTTGTAGCAGAGAATTTGTCAACTGGATCCAGATCAAGATTGCGGGCTGGCTCGCCAAAGATTTGTACTCTCTTGAAGAATTACGTGGGCAGAATCGTGAGATGCTTGATCGTCAGAGTGAAGGATCATTTACCCAAATGTGTGCGAAATTCGGTATTATCGAAGAACGGCAGTGTCGCGGAAAGACGCAAGCAACCATTGTCCGCAGTCACAAGAAACATCTTAACCACTGGTCACGTAATCGAACCGGTTTGAGCATTCCGAATCATATTATGTCATGTCAATTCAAGATTCTCGCGGTTGGCTGAGACTACCGCAATCAGTCGGCTGAAGCTAGCCCAGTGTGTTCGGAAACACTCGTTTGTGAGCTTGACTCTGCCCTGAATTTAGTGACCTTTCCTAACCTATCATTCAATTATCAACCCCACCCACCCCTAATTGTCAGATATAAAAACTGTTTCATGTTATTGCAAATCCGGTACTGAAGAGTAAGTATGAAATGCTTGCATCTACCAGATTTTGTTTTCTAATTGCTTTGTTCAAATTATTTTGCCGTTATTGAGGAAACCCTTTGTTACTCTGTTTACTTGGCGGAAAAGATGTTTCAAAGTTAACGAGTATGCTGATATAAAAATGCACACTACATTACTCCCAATAACCAGCCTACTACGAAACACTTCCGTGCAACACCAGTTTTCTTATCAGGGATTTCTTCTCGTGATGAATATGCCTGTATCATGTAGGAAAACCAGGTCCGCTCAGATGAAACTTTTTATGCTTTCTGAAGTACGAATTTCTGGTGTGATTTCTGTAGGACGCGAGTCTAAGTCCATTTCGATCTTAACCCCGTGAATATTTAAACTATTCCGTTCATCATTCAATAATTCCACCTGAAACATTCAAATTATTTTCCTTCTACATTTCCTGTGTAAAAATCCGGCAATATTGTAAAGTAAGAAACCGCCTCAAAGTATTGGACTTCGTCTAATGAAGTTCGGGCTTGTCTGTTTTGAATCAAACTGTTAGTAATCATTTGTACTTTTATCTTAACGATAAAAATTGGCACGCAGGAAACAGGCGAAAGTACGCATTCACCGTTGAAGTCCTTTACCTTCCGCTGTGTGTTCAACCCTGTTTACACGACGGTAAATATACCGCATTTTAAGTACACCCTAAAAGTCAAACTAGTATAAGAGCTCGATTAAAAATAACATCTTTCGACTGTCCGGTAACATTTACAATCGTTTATTTTGAAGAACAGTATACACGTCTTCGTTCAAGGGAAGAATGAACGGTGACACTAAAATTAAGCAGCAAGTATGTAAAAAGATGAATGTGAAAACAAGCTGTCTGTCAAATGTGAGAGGCTACATAGTTAGCAACACTGAACAGTTGACAAGTTCTCTCATGGGAATAGCAGGCGTTAATAGTCCAGTCATCAAATGAAAAGTTCTTTTTGCTGTATCTAACAAACCGGTTTAACGGGTCTGTTAATCTGGCCGTTAATTTGCATATCATGTAATATGATGTGCACTTGAGGACAGTGGGCCAATGGATTGAGTAGGTACAGAGTCGGCGAATTGAATGAATGCGGTATTCTAGTTTTATTGTGGTTGTGTTGTGGCTCTTATTGTTAGCAATTCTATTAAAAACTATTGTTATGTTTTCCAGAAACTAGGTAGTGTTGTATGTTTGAATAGAATAATCAGAAGACACAAACTACGATATGAATTCATTTCGCACACTCTCGTCAGCCGTAAACGTGTGACTAGCATGAAAACAAAACCAAACAATACTTAAATGAAACGGACGAAAGTACAAATCAGGCTGGATCGTGATTGGCACTCACGGTCAAACCCACGGTAAACAAAGGTGGGTAGTCAGTTGTCTTTGTGCACATAGGACCGGCTGCTGACGGCTGATCAACAAAGCTTCAATATACTTGAGAAGTTGTGAGTTATGAGCGTTCATCAAGATCTTAAATGAAGATGCGATGTTGACAGTGTGACCTGTAGTCGATAAGTGCCTCGCAATGGATGAAGCGGCGTTTCGTCCTCGCTGAGTGTCACTCATAGGCGTGTTAGACATTGCAACTCTCAACCAATTTGGGATGTGCCCATTGGCCCTGGTTTCAAGCATCCAATGTATGTGTTTCCGCACCTGCAGGAAAACTGATAGATGCAATGGCTGGTAGAAAACATAGGGGTTAGCTTTTTGATCGGAGGTAGAGGTAACCTAGTGGTTTGTGAGAGCAGGACAAGCTTTGCTGCATTATACACTCGTTTTAGCGCGACGCTGGTCATCTTACCAAAGGTGTTCACCAGACTATCCCGTTTGAAGGGGAGTTTGATGTAAACATCTTTCTTAGGGACGTCCAAAGTTGCATTTTTCGCAGGAGCAAATTTGCTCCATTTCTGAATGAAACTTTCGGGAAAATTGTTCTCACGAAGCGTTTCATACAACACTGTTTGCTCGGCTTGTAGTTTGTCTTGGGAGCAGATTCTTGATGCTCTGTAAAACATTGTGCGTACTAATGATCTTTTGTATGCAATAGGAGCAAAACTCATAAAATTCATGTATTGTCCCGTCCATGTTGGCTTATGGTACGCAGAACGTTCAATAGAACCGTCTGAACGGCGGCTAACCAGGATGTCGAAGAAGGGCAAACTGTTCTCGTTCTCGTACTCGACTGTGACTGAGATATTCGGGTGGACTGAGTTGAAAGCATGAAACGTTTTTTCCACTTGTTTCTTGTCTTGTCCAATCAAGAACATGTCATCGACATAACGTTTGTAGAGTTTCAGTCCGTCCACAACTGGAAGTAGTGACTTTTCAACTTTGGCCATAAACACATCGGCTAAAACAGGGCCGAGTGGGCTCCCCATGGCTACACCATCTATCTGTTGAAAGCCCTTATCCGAAAAATAGAATCTTACATTTTCAGTGCATAATATAAGTGAACGCTTCAAGTAGCCAACAGGAATTGGAAGTAAAATGGAGTTGGATAAAACAAAATCATATATAAAATCAATCGTTTCGTGAAGTGGCACGTTCGTAAATAAAGAGTTAACATCAATGGAACACATCGAGTCCTTAGCAATATTCCGATTTTCGATAAATGGTATCAATTCAAAAGTGTCTTTTAACGTATGCATACAGCTTCTGTCGGAGCGGTTTTAAAATTTCAATCAGCCATTTTGCTATCTCATGGTAAGGAGGATCGTTCATTGCCAGAATGGGCCGCATGGGAATACCCGGTTTGTGGGTTTTAGGCAAACCATACAGTTGTGGAGTCTTAGTACCTACAGGTTTTAACATGCGATATTGTCGTTCATTGATGAAACCATGCAATAAAATTGTCTGTAACCCACGGGTTATTTGTTTTTCCACTAACAGGACATTGTCCGTTTTATTTACAGGTCTGAATTTGCTGGAATCCTCGAGAATTTCTTCTACATTTTCCATGTATTCCTGACGATTCATTATCACAGCACCGGTCCCTTTATCTGGCTTCAGAATTATAATATTTTCATCTTTCCTCATTTGTTGTAGTGCTTCCAGGTGTTCACCCGTGAGACAGCACTTCTGTTGTATTGGAGACCGTTGGAAGTTTCACGAGAGATCAACTAACTTAGCCTTTGGCCAACTGTCATTATCCGCTGATGTCGGAACCAAAACATTTAGCTGAGCGTACAGATTCTCAAATTGTGCATCCACCATGTATTTATTTGTATGCTTTTGAGGCAATCGAAAATTCAGTCCCATCGAGAGTGCTTCCATCTGAGTTCGTGATAATGCGACGGATGATAGGTTGAGAATATGTCGTAATTTGTGTCTTCTGACTATTCTATTCAAATGGTTAAAAGGGACTCAATGTTTCAAATGTTGTATGTGATTATGGTGACCCGTAGTTGTAAAAGCCATTTGAGAGTAAAAACGAGCATGTTTCTAGTTATAACACAAACAGTAGATTCGATATAGTTGGAACTCATGAGTTTGCCGTGAAAGTTATATATAGTAAAAAATTACATAGTCACTCTCAACCACGCTCACTACTCTTAGGAGGCAGTGGTAACTGTGACGATTGTCGGGCAGTCAAATGCTTGACAAAGGTGCAGTATCATTGCTGCGATTTACAACTGAGTATTTTGCCACTTGGCGAAAATTGCAGCCCTACCGCTGTTTTAAAACTGGTGTAGTGAAAGTTACACAAAATATTTTTACTTAATATTTTGCCCAAAAGCCGCAATAACCGTAGTAGGTAAAGTGTACTAATTTATTCATCACACCTGATGCTCAACACTGCACTCAGTAGATTGTTTAATGTTCACTCTATTGATACCTGTTGACAACTGTGGTGTGCATGCTTGTGCCCTTTATGTTAGCTTGTCTTGCCACATAGCCCAACCATCATTATATTGATGTGATTTGTGCGCGTAAATGGATACAGGGGTCAAACAATGTGACATATTCAAACTCATTTAATAAATTCAATTGGTGGCTTTATTTTGTGGGGTCATTAATGTGTTGAATCATGGAGAAATCCAAAAGTTACCTCAGTTTCTGACTGTGTTCACTACTTACGCTTTAAACTTGTGACCTAGACAGCCAAGCTAACGCTTACCCGCAGAAGATGGTCTGGACAACCCATGTAATATTTATATATAGACTGTGAGAAACTACTTCAAATTACTTGAGGTGACCTCCCAAGATATAATTATAATACACACCACCGATGAAAATAATTGTGGATTTAAAGAAAAAACAATTGTCTGGTTAACCTAGAACAACGGTATGAAAGAACGAACAGCGCTTTTGATAGCTAACGAACGTTTTTCACCGGCATAGGAGACAATCGTGTAAGACATCAATGACCTTTATTTATTCAGTCAAGAGAGGGAAATATAAAAACTTCACCCCATAGGCCTATGCAAGAGGGGTGGTAGAAAATAACTCCGTTGTCCAGCGATGATATTCACTGACAGTTTCGAATGATTCCGGCGGTTCCATATGCATCACTTTATTACAGTGAAATGTTTCACTTGTGATTATAGCTTCTTCACTCAGCCAGATATAAAACGATAGAAACAGGACGCCTTTCGCATGATTCCTTAGACATCTAGTTCACTGACGAAACCAGATTTCCCTGACATTTGGCGACTCCAACAACTCACGTCTTTAATGGTGAAATTCGCGGTAGGTGGATGTTCAAAATGCTGTGTACGACTGTCATGATCTATGCAATTATGGATGGTCTCGATACACGACTTCCGTCCGTGATCAAAAACTGAACACATACTGCTTGCTATAAGAAGGTCTAACGTATACCCTTGCCGGTTACAGTTAACAAAAGGCATAAATTATTGGCGGCTTAAAATATGCCCCTGTAAGTGCACCGACTTCATTACTGATACTGATTTGATTTGATAGGCTAATCAAATAACATGCTTATTAATCCGACGATGTTGTGAGCGATCAAACTCACATAGCACTCCTAAAAACTATAATTGGAGAGCTTATTCTGTAGTCGATTTTCCAGACTTAGTCAAGGATGATGGTTCTACCAATAAATGTGAAATACGTCAGTATGCATATTTACAGGAAGCATTTGAGTGTAACTGAAACCGATTGATGTTCGGTCGATACACTTACATGATACAGTCATGGAAATTGTTTGAGTACAGCTTACTTTCGCTCGTCACAAGTGTGACGTGCTTGGGGTTATCCGAAACCAGATGTCATTATGATTTGCTTTAAACCATATGGAATTATCCGCTATTGTGACAAACACTAGAAGGTCAGAACCTGCTGTCAGTCAGACTGCCCTGGACTACTGCTTTCAATTATGACAATCTGTATCTGTTAACCTTAGCCGAAATACCTTTTATCATGACAAACCATTTTGATTTCTCATTAATTTTGTACAGTTTATAACACTAGTTTTGATCTGACCTTCACAAACGTCCGTATAACAGGCAGCTTCTGGCCGTCTAATTTGGCTTCGACTAAACTGGGTTCCTCAAACTCCTGCAAGAAACGTCCAAACGTCTCCGTCCCCGAACAGCTATAGCTAGGGCGCATTCATTATTGTTATGATCACGGCGACAATTGTTGTATCCAATAGGCTGCTGGTACTAAGGATGAACTAACTGAGGAATCTGACGGAGTACTCAAACGAACACTACCATGAACCAAATGCACATTTGTGTGCAATGGTTGGTATTAAATGCGCAACATTTGATCAAGCAGCTTTACCAGTTGTAGATGTTTGCCCGTGGTTGTCAACTTGCAGAACGTGATGACTTTTTGTTTGTTTTGTGTAGATCACGGAAGTCACCCAACGTGTCCGCCTTGAAAACACGTACTGCTCGTTGACCGTAGTAGTTCATCAAAACAGAAATTAGTAATAACTAGCACGCGAAAAAACTGATCAGAATCCCCGACTCTAACCTTGCTGACAACAATGTTGTTACCGGGAACTTCAAGCATAGGAAAAAATTACAGAGGAGGAACCAGTTGAACATATAGGCTGTAGACGGGAGGAAAATGACTTGCCGCTACTCGACATGCTCTTGATATCTCGGTGGAACACTGGCTGTTTGTTTGCTTATATACGAGGAATACATAGTATTTGGTTCGACAAGCTTATCTGTGTCCTATCTAGCACAAAATAACTCGAAAATAACACGAAAACCTCAGTTACTGCTTCTAAACTGCTATACCATCGATACATTATACAAGCAACTTAAACCGGCCGACACCCAAGGAACTCACATGAGTGGATCTCCCAAACTACACAAGGAAGGTGTCCCCTTGCGACCAGTATTTGCTATGAGCGCCTCCTTCTATTGCAAGGTGGCTTGCTAATTTGTATAACTACTCGATCCGGTGCAGAAAATAGTAAAACCTTAGTGTACTCAAGTTACTTTGACTTGCCGAACGCCCTGAAAAGTTCTACCTGATTGTAACAACAGTGTTTTTTTACAGACGGTGACTCACTTTATCAGTGTCCCTTCACAAAGAGCTGTCAATTTTTAAATAATTTTATTCTATCGCAAATTATTTTCATTTCAGTTCCCCTGGGGGTATCTTAGAGACCTTATTGTTTCATGTACAGATAATATACTTTTTGAATTTGGAGAATTCTGTTTTAAACAGGTTGATGGAGGTAGCTCTGGATAGTACTTCTTGTCCCAGCACTTGCCGACATTGCCCCAGCAATGGCAAAAAGATCACGTTCTAAACTTATTGGTTCAACTGTACTGTATAAACGCCACATTGGTGACATTTCCATTTTCACTTCATCACGTTTTATAACTATGAATTCCTTACACCCTTCTTTGACCGTCAATTTTAAAAACGAGTCCAATAATACCCTGACTTTTGAAATGTTTTACACATTGGAATGTCAGATGGGACATCGCGCTGCTCTGTTTCTAGTAATATATCCACCTTACTAGCTTTGAACCGACCAACCGTAAACGCGGGTTGGTTAAGAATTTGTTCGGTCGAACCCACCACTATTTTAAGGCTGATATATTAGCTTTCGTACAAAAATTCACAAGGAAGACGCTCATTGCCACTGGATATCCGCAAACGTTTAATGGCGTCGGTAACAAATCAAATTTCCCATAAAAGAATGTTGTCATACAGTTATTATTTCGTGATCATTTGAAAAAGATAGTTTGGTGCAAGCTTCAGTCCGTCTTGTATTGAACTCATACTTCAGGTAAAGTGTGGCTCTTGCAGTCAACCCAGGGAGTAGGTGTTAGTAAAGCCAAACGCGGTCCATCTGACCATTTTGCTTTTCATGTTGCCTATCAGTTCATTTGCAGTTCCACTGATACTTACACTGGCAGAACAGATCTGTGCCCTTTTCGGCGATTATCAAAACGTGTCCCCTGGTGGCTGGTAAATCCTTTGGAGCAAGACATTGATACAGCTGAAGACAAACAACATAACGTATCATCCTCGATTGCCAAGCACATCTGGATGTTTGACCACAGGGTGGATCTGGCCAATTCGTTCACTGTATAACTACGTCATTCAAGCCCGAAACTTTTGACTACCGTTTAAGGCATATTGACCAAATATCAGAGAGCAGCTCCCTGTGCTCAAAACTTACCGAGTCGAGCAATATCCTTTGCTTGTTGGTGAACTTCTGATCCCCAACATTTATCGCCATATATAATTGTTTGAATTAATTGTTTTAAGTAGGCCGTTGAAGAGATTGCACGAAATATCTTATCCGTGCTTTGACGAATAACTTCGTCTTATTTTACATCATTCCCCTGGTTTGAAAACAATTATTTTGAGAAAAAATCAGTTGAACTTCTTATCTTTGAGTGAGTCTCAGTAGGTAAGGAACACTTGAAGTGCAGCGTACTTTATACAACTGCACTTTTTTAACTTCATGTAAGATGGTTAAATGTTAACCTTATTGGCGTTAACTTTGAGCCCATCAGCCACAATCAAACAATAAAAATACGCCTTGATTCTGTCTGTTTTGTAACTTTCTACTATAAGTATGCTTCATCACTTTTTAAGAAGAGATCGAATAAACTCCATTTTGATTTAACGCGTTATTTTGTTGTCCCTATTTTGCAGTTGAGACAGTGAGGATGATATTACTGGTTGGTCTTCCCGTACTAAACGACACTGCCAACGGAAAACTTTTGATCTTCTTGAAAAACTTACTTTCTGTGGATGAAATGAGAACTTGATAACAAAGGCCGTAAGAACCAAGTATAAAATGCATTGTGAACACCAAACTACTATCTAAGCGCTTCAGCTCAAATATATCATACTAGTAAGTAAGTGCCTTGTAGGGAGATCAATTTCAGTTGAATTCCGGCAAGATCCAGGGAGTTAACTGCTAAAGGGTTTCATTTGGGCGGGAAATTCCAAGGTCAATCAAAATTTCCCGCTGTTCCCATCAGTTTGTTTAAAACAATACATTTTACACCAAGACGATTATTTACATGTTGTCCTTTAAAAAGCTACCTCTTGGCTAAAAACGTTGTCTATTGGCTTAGTCACATCATCTGACATGTTCTGGCGTTTCAGTATCACCCACTCAGTGATATTTACCCGATAATCAATCAGATTATACTTCACATCACAAAACGTTAGACAAAAAGATTGTTTCAGTTAGAATTTACACGGTACTACTAAAAATAGAACAAATATAAACATGATTATCTTGAATAAGACATTCACAGTATATGACAGTGAAGGAAGTAACCGATAAACCGCTTTGCAAAATCGACACTGGTCAGTAAGAAATAACCTCACTTAAGAGTTTACCCAATACTTCCAAGAAGGACATTTTTAGTAAATGTGTAATGATAAGTACAAACAAATTGAAAGCAAAGATCTGCATTCTACATGCATAATACAGAATTAATCCTAGCTTTGCAGTGCACACAGCATAAAGTAACCGCAGTTTAGAGCGGGCTTTCTTCAAATGAATTAAAGGCAACCCGAATGAAGGAGAAAGTAAGTTGATATTGCACGATTTATGTCCGGACAAATTTCACTGAATGTTCACGAGTGCAACCTGCAGACCATTCATGTATCAATATGAGAGGGCGAACAATATACCAGGGAAAGTCAATTGTCAGTGTGCACAATCATTGTCAATAACAAGGTAGCGACTCGTAAAGACGCAGGAAGATTTGTCCGGACATAAATCGTGCAATGTCAGCCTACTATCTTGTTTACTTGAAAGCAATCCAATAAAGTGAGCACTCGATATCCCATGAAGTAGATGATGCCAGGTATACACAAGTAACTTGAACAACTGTAACAAAAATGCATGGGTAATTTTCATCCAATTCTGTCAGATTGTATTTTTGGTAGCCGCCTCACATTTTCATTGAAAAACTTTCATCTGGTCGGAGATAATTTACGTGAGCATTGAAGGACGTCATACACCTAACCGTTAATACAGTTGGGAGAGTTCCAGCATATTCTTGAAGCTTTTCTTCTTTGGTAAATATTATGCGCACTGCGTTCGTTATGAGTCCACTCTGTTTAAGGAACCGCTGCGCTTGCATATTTCACCATTTTTGTTTGCATTTTTTTATCTCTGGACTTCTTACTGTTGAAAATGCTGCTTAATTAAATATAAACTGACAGATCTCAACCAATTAGCATCCAGGTGATAAAAATAACTAAACCTCCGTCACTTTTATTTTTGAATGCGAGTTCAAACAATGACCTCGTAAATTATTTTGTTGTACGTTTTGCCACGCTGAATTTTGGGTGAATAAGGCAGGCAAGTTGATGAGGGAGTCACCTAAATAAGCAAAGAAATTAGAGATCAAGCCTAGCATTCCAGGTACTGTATGATTAAAAGTGTACGTTCCTAACAGTAAGCGCGACGGTTTAGTTGGTCTTACCAGCAAACAAAGAAAGATATGTCTGCGGTTGTCAAGTAAATGAACAAACTGCTTCACTGCGTTCATCAAAGGGTGATAAGCGAGTTGGGTGTAACATACCCAGTTAACTGTCTTGACACTTCTTGCGAATAGACGAGTAAATTTTACTTCGTTACAAAGTTGTCAGTAGAAACGCAACGTTGTTGTGAAAAAGTCGGACAAAGAGCAGCGTCTAACTGATATGTAATTCATTTATTCCCTGTAAAAGGCGTGTATTGACAAGATGGGTTTTCTCTGAGTAGTGTTGTCCACTCTGTTGGTGGACAGTTAATTTCTTATCAGAAAATTCGTTGTTGGCTTTAGTTTTCTGCTTGATGTGATTCTCCAAGAAAAACCTAGCACATCGTTTCGATCTGTGACTTACTGACAGAATCTTTTGTAAGCGCTTATCCGCTAAAAGTATTTGGTAGCAAATCCCAAGGCAACATGTATACAACAACGTGTCAGATCATGGTTCCGCATGATATTGTCGTATTTCTCAATCTGAATCGATGTTGTGTTCGTATAATACACCTTACTATTGCAAAATGCTGGCTCTGTCTAATCATAGCTAATTTTCAACATATTCATATACACACTCCTTTGATTTTGTTTTTTATTCAATCAAAACACCATCCCGCTTGTACCATATAACATTTTGCTAATTAGATTATACTGGTAGACAGTAACTAATCTAATTAGTGAAAAATTACACTTTCTATGTTATTAGGCGTTTCATGCCGTTATTGACATTTTTGAGATGAAGGAATTTTATTTGATCTGCTTTCCAGTTTCTAAATATGGAATATTTTACCAGCCTTATAAAATAAACGTTTTCCGAGTTAGTCATTTTGTCCTGTTGAATACATTTATCGCTTTAATTGGCTAAATAGTTGTCCGGCAATTTTATATTATGTTAATAGTTCACAGTCACTCTACTTGCTTAAACCTCTAATGTACTCAGTATGTGATTATTATGATCTGCTTAATACAGGATCTAAAACTGACTTCATAACTGACAACTAAGGAATGAAAACAGTTGACCTAATGGCTGATCGTAATTGAACTTTGATTTGAGGTATATTGAAGATGTCATTTAGCGTTCATATGAAGTTCACACCCGTTAGCTACTTTGGTTGGCAGAACATTTGAGAAAAATGTTCTAAAATGTATCGCTTATAATGTGGTAATTTCGTTATTTTATCCTAATTTCTGACTGAGCAACACTATGCCTATGGGGATTTACGCAAGAACGTTTCTTCATTAGATGCTGTAGTTGTATATATGATACGCTATTCAAATCCCCGGATATGCTATGCGCTCAGAGCACAAGTGACTTTTGCTGGATTAGTAAATGATTGATACTGAGTTGTGTGTGATCCCAGACAAATAATTTACAGCTGCCAGACAGACTGACAGTTGCGTGCATCCTGAGCACCTTCATAAACACCTAAATGACTCTTCTTATATCGTAATATTACAGCCCATTGCGTGACTGCTTACTAACAGCACTTTGTAATTAAACACACATTACAAAACCGATAAGATGCAATGGAGAATATAGAAATACTGAATGCAGAAAATATGATAAACGAAAATGTATATGTCGTGGCTACGTGATCTGACTTCTCAAAGAAGCACTAGTTACTTTTCACACGAAATTGATCCCGTCGTCTCTCGATATTTTCCGGTTGCAAATTCAATGTTTAGTATGTCATGATCACTTAGTTTTGTAAAGTAATGTGATATCGTTCCGGTTGTGGTATGCAAGCTCGCACGTTATTTTAGCAATAAACAGTTATGCTTACTAGATCTAATGACAATTTCACCCGGACAGCTGTTCTCTTGGGATCTGTTCAAGTGGTAGTTTGGTAGAGCGAATGAAGTATGACGAATTTTATCTTTTAGAAACAACCGCTAGTTGTGCTGTCAAGAACAAACTAATGAACGAGGTGGCATGTATGCGAAGGAGTGAATTTCTCATTGTTTATTTCAGATCGGTTATGATCTTGGTCAAGATAGGAGAAGGTTAAATTTGTATTTGTATTATTTCAAATGGATGGATGAAATATTAATAAGCTCAAATATATCAAAGTACAGTTTATGTGGTTTGCATCTAAATGTAGTCTTAGTTAAGACTATCTGAAATTTGATGGAACCTATCTGATTAGATTCTACAGGATAAGCGATCTAACTTTGCATGACAACATGTTTTTCTATTGGTAGACAATGCAAACCTTGTCCAAGCACTTGTGGATACCAGTTTAAAAGCATTAGAATTCTGCTGCCCAACACGACGTTTTTTTTATCAGATAATCAGAGGGTTGACGTCATCACTTGAATTTACTTCATTCAATGTCTGGCACCAATACTGTCAGTCAGAGGTAATATTTTTCACACATTTAAACCGAATGCACAATATTGGATGTAGACAGGATGCTAGTATCGCACGGCACCTCGTCAAAACCGAGCGGGTCACAATTTATCTCCCATAAGCGTGATTTTACTCTGAAACGCTGGACATTTTCTTTCGGTTTCAAGTAGTTTAATGTGGTACTATTGGTAACAGTATAGAGTGCTGCAAACCCAAAGGTGGTTTTGACCCAGGTATCTTAGAAGTTGTACAGAACACGAGATGATGCGTTGCAAGTTTCATAAACGTCCAGACAGTTCGGATGTTATAAAGATTTGACATATTGTCCGTAGTCTTTTAAAGTAGCCACCACTTCAAAGCGCCATAATTCTACCGTTTTACACCCACTCAAACTCACTGGTTACGACGGACCTCCTAATGTAGCCGTTAATAAACAGCCATCCTTGAAACGTTTTTGCTGTTTACAAGTCTAAGTCCATCAAACTGTCAAGATGTTGATTCCTTAATATTGTCATCTATTCGTTTTCACAAGAAAATCTGAAACCACCCGATAAATTAATTTTTTGTTCGTATTTAATCACACTGATACTGTTGTCACCGCAGAAGATTCTTGACCTGCGAAGTTGTTTGCTACATAGTAATCCCTTACAGGTTGCGTTAAAACAGCACCAGGAACGCATACACTCAATTTTATGGCTAATGTTTATTCACAGACGTTGGGCAGCAGTTCACTATCATTCACTCTGATCACACGTCCCCCATATTATGTACACCCCTCCAATAATCGCTTCTGGTCTATCGTCTGTCTGACGCTGAGACTTGCATTTTAGTTCCCGAATGTACACTCTATACTGCTCAACTGAAACTGCATATTATGCAACAACACGACTACGAACTATTTGGCAGAACTTTCAAATACGTTCCTTAAAATTTGTTTGTTTGTTTGAATCCATCAAGGTGGGGTCAAAATTGTTTAATCCCACACAACAGACGCTAAATCTTTTGGGGGGAAAATGAAGTCCAGGCCCAATTTAGTCCGTCCTCCACATGCTGGCTTAAACTGAATGATGGTAAACATGTTTGTGATGGTTAAGCCACAACACTACTATCACAAAACCGCCTCTGTTACAAATTAGCTTTACCAGTTTTATAGAAAACACATCGTGTTGTGTACCACTACAACCCTTACGGTAATCGGTTATCTGACATGCGAGCCTCTAGAGGTGTGCTGTTGATTTTCCACCGTGTCCACATTTAGTTTATAGAGTGGAAGATATAATAAAACTTATGGGTTACAGCTCTATCTTGAACCGTATATGATAAAAATGACGTTCGGAGTGATCCAAACAAAATTCTGACAAACTACTGCGGTGAGAAAACGGAGACAACCCTGTAGACAACCAAAAGTGATTTCATTGGATGAGAACTAACGGCATGACTCTGAGTCACGGCTGTGCCCACCATTACTGAGGGTTATGTAACAATTGATTTATATAACTCGCCTATAAAGTCCTAGTGTTTTATGACCAATGCAGCTAGACAGCAATACCCCATTGATGTGACTATAGACGTTGGCTATCAGTTTGGGTTGGCAACAGATGACTGTGCACGGACTGGATAAATTTAAATCCGGCTACCAATCGAATCCCGGAGACCTATTGAAGTGTGTTAACTGACTGACAGTGAGACCCCCGTATATCTGGATAATGAATAGAGCGGAATGTTGTTGTTTCTTCAGTAGGTCACCCAGATGGGAACATGGAGCAACCGGTGTGCCGCCGAATGCCGAGTACAACGGGACCACAGCAACACTTTAAAAATGTTTCCTGTGGAAAAGTAAACAGATGATGAAAATTCTAGCCGTTGAGAATAAAACCAGTATGTGGCAATCTCTTGTCTTATGGAGGGTTGGGTCGCTGGTATGTTTCACAAGTATCCAAACCACAGACTTGTGTATCAGTCTCGACGTTGTTATGCAATTATCATATGAGTTGTTCACATGGTTTGGCGACACCGTAAAAGGTTCATGGAAAGTGGATAGACGGAGAAAGAAAACACTTGCCCTCGTTTTCTGAAATGATAGCGCACGCGCTATGCTAGTTTATTGGGGTGTTCGGATGCTGGGATCTTTGCATCAGTTACAAAAATTAACAACCACTCTTCTCCTGCAGGTCATAAGACTTCTCTAGAATAATATTTCGCCATTGAGACGACCCTGTCAAGGTGACAAAATCGGTCGTAATTCGAACGGTCAATAGCTCATTGGTCTCCGTGCATGCGGCTGTTTCAATCAGTTAATCGCTGCTAGTTCTACCATGGACTGATTGTTTTCCTTGTCAGATTTCAGTCAGATTGTTTATTCTATCGCGGAACAGTCTAGTTCTACCGTTGTTGTTTCTAAAGTAGGCGCCGGGTGATTCAACGTTAACTTACGTCACAATTACGGCAGTATTGAAACCATGGTATTTTGACCATTGTTGGTGTGAGTTGTGGGCCATAGTAGTCCCAGTTCTCCGCGTAACCACTTCGCGCGAATAACATAAACGGGAATGACAGTTCACGGAAAATTTTACCAGATATATTTGGAATGGCCACTATATACATTTCGACATTTTTGCCTTAGTAATACGAATAAACTGCTTGATCAGGTTGATTAATAGAACACTGAGACTGTTTGTACAGAATATGAGTCCCTGAGCCTCCTTTCTTGTGCACATCCTTTTACGAGATATTTACCCAGCGTGAGTTGCAGACAAGGCTACGCAACTTCACGAAAAGATAGATAAAACATCTCTAGCGAGGATGAAAGCAGTGTATAGTTAGTTGTCATTAAATTGTGACAAGCTTGATTTAGAAGACTCCGTACTGTTAACAACATAATAGTACGTGTTGTCACCTTGCATGTTTTTCTTGATCTACTGTCTTTAGGTAAGGGACTAATCCACTAGTGCTTGCAATTTCCTTCTGCTCATGCCTATTTGTTCGTCCTTGTTGATCTGTTTAGATGGAGCACACGGCCAGGATCATATATGAACCAACCTGCAAGTGTCTACCAGCCCGGAACAACTAACAACTCTCGATTTAAATGATGTCGCCAAAGCTGCAACTTTGTTTTGTCTGATTTACCTAGTCAGTGAAAGTCGATCAAAAGATGTATGATTCGGAATTCTGGCCTCATATGAGGTGATCGGATTCGGATTGTATGATCCAACTTTGCGCGCACCATTAGGCTTCGTTCAGACCTTGCGTAAGCCACGGTCCACACCAGCATCGATCAAACTATCACGGTTTGAGTTGTGCCGTAGTTGTGACGTAACTTCACCAGAACATTGTCTCTCTTCATAGCACTGATTTCGCTGACCTCAGCTAAAATTGTTTCTTGTTTCGTCTATTTTACTATGCCGTCAGTATTGAATCTAAACGCCATGCAATTAGCCCATTTGTGAATAAACGAGCAGTGCTTGTTCGTTACACCGTGTTTTTGATGGCTGTTCTGAAGAGTTTCAACCACTCAATACAGAAATACCTTTTTTCAGTGAACGAAATTCGACGTATATTCATAAGGATAAGCTGTTTTTCTTTAAGTTGAACATCACACGCAATTGATTACGGTTGTTGCATTCCTATAGAGTTTCCAGTCAGCCCCTCTCGAAAAAAAGCACCAGACTCGAGTTCCGCTCTTATTAGAGCTCATCAGTAGTGCATACCCTTTCCACGGCCCGGACTAGAACTTCGGCCGAACTTTCATGAGGCAACCTTTTTGACCACTGCGCCATTGACCTTACATTAGGCATGACCGAATTATCACATGTGAACACTCAACCACTTTCACTTGTGAGTAGTGATCAGGTTGCCGAATCGTCTCGATGGTAGACACAGTTACTCTCTGTCAACTCCAATCGATAACCCGCAATTAGGACTTCCCAGAAAGGTCAAAATCTCCGATCTCATCAAACCTGCTAGACAGTATTTTTTTTTTACGTAGTTTGCACACAGTGCTACGTTGTTTTAACAAGTCTGCTATTACATGTTATCACGTGTCCTTACAATACTTAAGGTATGAGTTCCTAAGGTCTGACATATCTGAGAACGTTAATAGCATATATCTGCCCATACACATATTTCCAGTAGGACGAACGTACACCTCGTTTTGCACACCCAATTAATGTTTAGTTTGGCACATGCTTTTATATTGGCCAAACATTTTTAATAAGCCTTATTGCGGTATTACATAGTGACACACTATGAACGTACGATATACATCATCGGAAAGATTTCCTCTAGCTCTGGGCATTCTCTGTCACATTCGGCATAGACTAACAGAATACTTTCCGCTCAAAACAATGGGATATTATAACATTCTTGAAATCTATATGATGGGAAAAAATAGTGGAAAGCAGCACCTAGTGGTGGTCAGCTGGCTTACACCTAATACGCAAAAGTTTGCAGTTCTCGTCTGCAACCCGATCCATGATGATCCATGATGAAGGAAAAGATTTTTTTCCAATTTTGTTATCTGCTCTACGTTAGTAACATTGGCTTTCGGTAAACATAAACCAGTCAAAATTTCACTTCGCTTAACGTAGTTCTATCTGGTTAATCACATTGACTTTAATGTATTAATATCGATCAAAAAGTTGGCATATGCTCAATGAAATGATGAGACATAATAAGTCTGGTGAAAGTGTATACTTGTATATGATTTGGAATATACGATTCAATGGTAGACAGTACACTTTCGTAGTGCAAAGTGATACCTATTCAGTATATGAATTAACTGTTATCTGATCAACCAGAAAGTAAGAAGTTGCCTTTCTAGTTCACACTGTCCAGGACTTGAGCTGGAAGGATTGGCTAAATAAAGAATTGTTATGAATGGTATTCTGTCAGATAGATAGATACCTCAACGTACTGGTGCTGTGACCTGATGATATGCTTACTATTACAATGTTAGTCATCTCACAACGAACATACTACTCTTTTTCTACCGCCCAGTTTCGTCCAAATGAGTACGGTATCTCAAGTGTGATATCTAGTCACACGAAACGGTGACGGACAGATAAGACCTTATCAAGAGACTTACGTGAAACTGAACAATTTATTTGTTAAACCGCGGTAAGTTAAGATCACAAGAGCCATAGAGTTCACAACGTCATTCGGTGGGGATCATTGACAAATCTTACACAGAAAAACAAATTTGTAAGCACAGTCATATCTCATTCATGTTTAGTATGAACAAGCTAGATGTCACTAACAAATACCAGAGCTGTCCATCCAGGTCATACACACATTGAGCTCGGAGAATCTTGGCCGTGTGGGGCAAAGGTAGAGTGGAAATACGCTTAAGCCGCTGGGCTGAACTTTACTTACACTACAGAGAAGGCTGGTCAACATATAGATTACAAGTTGTGAAATAACTGAGTAAACTCCCGGCTAAGTAGCTATTAGTTGCAAACGGTTTTAGTATTGATGAGTGGTAGGGAATTTTGTTTTTACCATATAAACTGTCCACAGCTGACCGTAGCTGTTCCAGTTCTAAGACTTTCTAGTCGGTCCCTTTCGAAAAGGCTCGGGTTTCCCTCTTGTTAGAGCTCGTAAGTAACACATTTCCTAGTCAAGGCCAGGATTAGAACACTGGCCACAATTTTTCAAACTAAGAATGTAAGAGTTGTCGGGCA
>JTDE01001124.1:48294-70565 GCA_014338405.1 Paragonimus skrjabini miyazakii
TTTAAGCTACAGCCAGTTGCAGTGACCCTGAAAGGTCAGGTGTACCGGTAAGACTGGAAACTCAAAGGAAGTGACGTTCGACTGGTTACAACCGATAACATCTATGCGCTTCAGACTGCTCACAAATAAAAACGTGATTTTCTGATTGTTAACTTCAGCCATGTTCTTATTTTGGAAAATTCTAAGGGTTTTGACAATTAGTCCAGGTACTGAAGAAGCAAATACGTTCTGACTTCATTCAGTGCAAGAGACAAAACACTCGTTACATACATTTCTATATTTACTGACTAACCTGATATGAGTGAACGGAAACAATGTTTGCAAACAATTAAGGTGACTACCCCTCGAAACGGATCATCAGTTTGCACCAGACTAAATCCGTATTATTTCCTCGACATTTTTGCGTTGAAAGTTTTCAACTTCCTGACGAATGAGTGACTGAGCTTGTCTACAACGGAGTGGCTGGTGGGAAACTGCAGGTATTCTGGAAATATGATAAAAACGGGATGTTTCTGATATTCTAACAATGAAAATTCGCCAATCCTTTTCTGAACTCCAGAAAGCTGTTGAGTAAATGTTTGCAGTTCGTAGAAAGGGGCGACCTTTTTCTAACGCCGACTTATATGGCAAGACCGAGCGATTTCTGCATCCCCTGACACTCCTGTCCCTCCGAACTGTATAGGTTGCAGTCAAACCTACGTTTTTGGAGAAAGTATTTCCGGATGCTACTGTAGTAATTTAACCTATGGATCAGACAAAAATTACCCATTCAACTTTTACTGTGGAAAACCGCCCATGGGTTGTGTCGTGAAAATGCTCACAAAGATTGGAAAACAAAAATGATGTGAAACGTACACTCTTTTTAAGCAGTAAGGTTTACTGTTTGTTCACGAAATTACGTCCTGTCGACATGTTATTTCGTCCTTTGTGCAAATTAAGCTTTGAAGTTACACCGGGTTTGTAGAACAATGATTTCTGTGAAGTTACAAAAATGGCCAAATTGAAAAGTCTCTCTGGGATTGTTGAATAATTAATAGCCTGGCGTTTAAAATAAAGTAAAATGATTTTAAATAATACTTCCTACTTGGGACAAACAGTTAAGCATTCAATAGACACTTTGTTTGCCTTCACGGATTACGATACGTGGACTGAGTGACGGGTTTGCATCGATTCGAATGGGTGCAAAATAGCGCTTATGCATTGACCGTAATTAAACTGGCTCAGTTATAAACAGGCCAGATGGGAAGCTACCGACGCAGACGTCGATTCAACGACGACAAGCGGAAATATGCAGAAAGTCACCAAGTAGCTTGAAAAACTTCAAATAGAAACAGCTAGTTATGGGGTGAGTTGTGGCTGTTCAGTTGTTGTTCGTTTATTTGTTTAGAGTCGGAAGATGGTTGGTCAATTAGTAAGGTGCACAGTGGATCAAATCTGGGCAAACAGGAAGTACCTGTTCGAAACGACGAAGATGGTGATCATTAAAGTTCACTGTGATATTTGCATGATGTCTCCAACATATTCAACTGGCACGCGTAGAAAATCAAATTTTCTATAAAAATAGTACTGGGGGGTTGATAAATCTACTGAATATTCTGTCAGACAAGTCACTGAGAACTGCTTTGGTTTGGAAACAGTCAAAAAATAAATGTCCTCACAGGCCCAATTCCGTCATGTTGTGTAACTAATTCAGACCATTAGTGACATAACAAATAAATGTCTTATATAGGATAGCGACAGCTATAACGAAGCAGTTATTGGCATACTAAGCGTTCACATGTAATTTTGGCGAACATCTTGAACGTGAAGTGTCATAGCTGTGGCAATTATTTAAATCATAGTGCACGAACTGGATTAAATAGACATTTTTCTCCTGACTGGCCTACATGTTAAAAGTATGTCGCTTTTATCACACTCCGTTAAGTACATTAACCATTGATTAGTTTACGGATAGGTTTGCGTCATTGAAACTCGCTGAATCTTCAGCAGTACAGATTACAACTGATTCAACTTATAATCACATAATCTAACAGTGAATACTCTGTAGTATTCGGGAAAAATTTATTTAATAATTGAAAAGGGAAATCAAGAGCATAACTGGGATCATAATCGGTTGGCAAACCTTTATAAATTTGAACGAAAATGTGATAAGGTCACGTGAAGACTTCGTAATGGTTGACTCATTAGGAACGGTTGTAACACTTGTGACAGTAGAATTGCTTAATCAGTAATGCACTACATAATAAAGTGAGTTGTTAAAGTGGTGAGTTAATTATTCGAGACATTTTTTATATAATTTCGTTAACATTTATCCCCCGTCAATTTGAGAAATTGATTCATCACCAATATCTTCCTAAGTCGGAAGTGCATTGGCCTAGGTCACAATAGGCTGATATTAGGTGGTCCGTTATTTTGGTTATGAGAAGAAATGTGTAGTAAACAATCTAGTTTTATTGCCTCATTACACTGAATATTAGACATTTGTATGGGCTTCTTGCAGTTCGTAAACAGTATAGTAGTAGGATAAAAGATAGTAATAATTGATAACAACCAAGTTCTACTCATGAGACCTGGTTACATGACGCTAATCACGTGTATCCATCATGCATCCACCCAGGGTATGGATTTCTGATCACAGGGGTTTGATTGCTTCGACTTGACATCGTTTAGTTCATAGTGGTTTAACTTAAGTGAATTGCAGTTGGTTGTGGCATTACTTGCGAAAATTCGTCAGCTGGCTCCGGTGGTGCCGCACAGATGTAATATGTCGCCCTGAAGGAATTGGCCGGATTGATGGGATATTCGATTTAACCGAGTAGCTAGTGATAACAACCGAACACGCTCTTAAATTTCATTGAGGTTGTCAAATTGAACGATGTTCCCCATTGTGTTCAGGTAAACGCTGTCCTGTGTATCTTATACAGACTGTCTGGCATAAAAAACGAAAAGGCAAACATTGAAAGACAACGTTCACAAGCTGCATATTTCGTTGGTGGAAAAGAACACCTGATGGGGAAGCAAACGAAACAGGTAAGCGAGCCGCAAAATTGGTTCTGTTGGTAGAGACCCAAAGTTGCCCTGTTGTGGTTTCCACAGAGGTACTGCTTTTGAACAATAACAAACTAAAAACGGTTTTTGTCTGCAGGTCACGGCACTTCTAGCTTTGTACTCGTTAGCATCTGCTCACAAATAAATTATTCTGGATAATCACTTTCAAAGTGTGTTCTTCATCTTCTGTAGTATCATTCGAGGAAAGTTCCGTGGTTCTAACTAGACTAGCTCTTTTTGCTTGCTAAGATTCTCCTTTTGTTTTGGTGCTGCAAAAGCTAACAAAATTCATGTAATCCTGCCAAGGCTTCTTTACGACGTACTTTACGTTGTATTATGTCATCCCTGCGACAAGACAGAAGCACGTTCAACAGTGCTATATCTCCAGGTAGTTTAGGATCTGGTATAAAGTGTATATTTTCGTGAGCAGAGATAAAGTGCAACAGTATTTCACCATACTATTTATCAAGAGAAAACGACTTTAAATTGCCAACTAACAAATCTCTTTCTAGTTTTGTCACGAAAATATCAACCGACCAAAATGTTTGTGGCGACCACATCATTACATCTTCCACCTGAAGATATAGCCTGCTGTGGAACCTGAACTGAACTTGTGCAGCAATATGATGGTTGTTCTAGCTTATTGTCTTCATACAAGAAAAAGAAAATATCGATTTTTTCCCTTTGTGGGATTTTTGTGAAGACAGATGTGGTGCAGAGCGAAAATGTACATTTTCCCGTCAAGTCCATTTACTGTAAAGTTTTAACAACATCAAAGGAGACTGTCAGACTGTAATTGGCTATTTTATCTACCTGGGTCTACCGATTCAACTGGTTGCTTTGCCGTCACATCCTACGGAAAACTGCGCGAATCTAAAGTTGGTCATAATGGTGCTTCACTCATGCGCATCTTGGGTAACCTACAAATTCTATGACTTGGATCGTTTACAAGTCTAATCCTTATAGAGGTATCTGAACTAATCATCCCTTCCTGCTTCATGGGTTTTAATATTTCGTCACTGTCTGTTTACTGGTCATAGTTTTGTCTTTTGGATTTCCGGTGTTAACAACCTTAGTTGCCAGTGACTTCGTCAATTAAAAAAGTAATCCATTTTATCTACAATGACGATTCTTGCATCTTCATTAAATCTGAACACTAAAATATTCTAGCTTTGCATCAGCGACCCTAGTGAAGGTAGTTAGCATGTTGCTGGTCATGATTGTTTAGCCAAATATTGATAACCGAGCTGAACCAAGTGTGATTTGAGCATCTCAACACAACTTGCAGACAGTAGATGAAGATAGCTCAACTGGTCTTGAAGGTATTCAAACAGACTTTCTAAATTTAACTGTTGTAATATAATTACAACCAACCCGCTCCTAATCTTGATGAGGAATCTTCACAGTAATTTACCGATGCCTGAATGGAAAAACAATACGCGTACAGCTCCGAATTTCACAGCCAATATTCATTAGGCTTGTCGATTTAAGTTGATTTTACCGTTTCAACGCTTTTTTTTCTCGTCTATTGGTCATAGTCTGCTGAACTTGGACTCACCGGCATCATTCCAATGATAACCTGACGGTGATGGTATGCTTTTAGTCCTAGTCGCACGGCCTTCTCCTTGTCGTCTCCCTCTATTTTGTAAATGGTCGTTTAATTAAGGTCCCATTGGTATTTTCGTGATTTTGTCTATGAATGATTAGGTAATTTAAAGTGTTTAATGCGTTGTTCCATAAACCTGACAGTAGCATATATCTCTGCTAGTTGTGTACGAAAATTATTATTCCCAGCAAATCCTCTCTCTGTTAAATTACTGTAAACACGCTTAGATTGTTCACGGAAGGAAACGTAAAGCAAACAGGTTTATAGCCATGCTACATTGGCTAATTCAGTTTTATTGATTGCAGTTTATACTTTTATGCCAACCATTAAACATACAGGATATTTATTATACTGGTGAAACACTCATTGTTATATGAATTTTATTTTCCGAGACTCAAATCGAGTATATTATTAACTTCTTTTGGAGCTATCACTGGTTTATTTTGTGAATTCTCTCCACATACTGACTAATGGGTGAGTGCTTATTCCGATTTATCATGTTAACCAATTAACTGGTTAACTATCTTATCAGTCTAGATGGATCAAAAATGGTAATCACGCAGCATCAGCTGAGAAACAGTTCGTTCCCAAAATATATATATACAAATGTTAGGTTAGCCGATAATTTTTGCAATAATCAATGTGGTACAGCATCCCGTTGCAGACTTCAGTTGTACCAGCACCTACAACATCTCGGACTAACGTCGATTTGTAAAGTAATTAATATAGGTGGTATATCGACGAATACCAGTTAACCAAAATTATACTTCTTTAATAATCGTTATTTACAGTTTGATTATTGAGCCTGACACACCAACGTGTACAACGGCGTTTTTAAACAGCCATATAAATGACTAAATGTTCATAAACTCGGCAGGTAGCAACGTGAAACTTGACACACCATGGCAATAACGGTTTTTATTGTTAAGGGTGATATGATCGGTTGGTTCTACCGTTGTTTCTTTCAGTCGTCATCCATCGCACTAAGCAATTCACAACATGCAAAACACGCTACCCAGTGGAGTGCTTGGGAAGTTCTTTTCTTGTCTTGAATGAAATGCACATGAAAGACTGGCAATACTGAAAAGGATAATCAGGAAACCATCTGTTACCCAGATTACTGAGTTCGATCTGTACTTCATTCACTTGTGTTAAACGCAAACCCTATCGTGAATAATTATTCACTGTATGCATGTTATGCTTATCTCTGTAGAGTGTCACAAGCTGACCAAATTCTTGTTTTTCATGACAGAAGTGGCGAAAATATCATTTTCCTAGCCAAGAATTCTTTCATCGCATCTGCCTCGTCTTCTCATATTTAAAATAATGTTTTCTGGCAAACTGTCATACTATATGCGCCACGCTTTACACGTGGTACGGTTGTATGCAGTCAGAAAATGTGTAGCTTTGACATATCTTAATTACAAGGTTGCCTTGAAATAACACGTTTATAAAACTGTTTGACCTGTCATTTGAATTAGTGCTAAGTTATTTTACAGTTTTATTTCAGTTACGGTTGTCAAGAGGAATAATTTTCAAGATGTCATCACAAATAACGGCTTGAAAATGTGCACACAGTACAAAAGCTTTTTAGCTAGGTAAGATTGCTCGCCAGAAGAAAGGTGGCTAATTATCTTGACTGCATTTACAAATAAGAACATTTAATGAGTATTTGTGTTTAAATTTTACGCAAAGAAACAAGCCTTAAGATATTTGCTTTTTGATAAATGAACAGATTTCCTCGTGGCTAGGATAAACTGCACATTATATGAAAGCGTGTCAACATCTATATTGTACATACGCTACGTAAGTGACAACCTGACCGTTTTAGTGTTCCGGTGACTTGAGCATGTTGTTTTTGAAGTTGAGTCGAGCGCGCCCGAAATTGCAGCTAATGAAACAGAATTGGATATTTGACTTTCATACTTAGATATCTTAGTTCTTGGAAGATCAGATGGCACGTTAGGAAGCTACACCTACAAGAAACCTACATGAACAAGAAAGTGTGTGCATTTCGGAAGATTCTGTTCGGTTAACCTTAGAAAATCTGTTCAGAAGTCTTTTTCACAGAGCGTGGGTGCTTTCAATAAAAGACTGTCCACCGCTAAAGCTAAGCATTCTGAAGGATATTCTGAAGTTTCAAGAGTACCCATGATACCTTGTTAGAAAATATAGAAACGCCATTGCTTCGAGAATGCAGGTTAATAGAAATGTGGAGAAAAACGGTCTGCATAGAACTCTCGTTTCTAGATGATGACTAGTCACCAATGTAAGAATGCTGAACTCTAACGAGATTAAAAATCAAATCTGATGTTTATTTTCGGAATGGGCTGATTAAAAATATTTGGGATTTCGATGTTTGCAGTAAGTTGCAAGTGGCATTCAACTTTGCTGACAAAATTCCCCTGTGGCTTCTGCCCTGTGAAACTCCAAATCAACGTATAAAGTTAGTTGAATGTTCATATGATCCGAATGTACGAAAAAGTCCCCAGAATCCCTGTTGACAATGGAAATCTTACTGCCCCATTCACAATCGAGATTAAATCATCAGCCATGCACCAGCGTCATACATAAAATGGCGCCTAAATCTCTGTCATCCGATGAGATTGAACTCAGAACAACAGCCAAGACTGTTCAAAAGCATGATTGATGTCTTGTTTTACTCCGATATAAATGTCGGTGGCCTCGGCAAACCCTTTTTATCACTTACGTCATTAAACAGATGTAATCACGAAAAACACACATGAAGAAATACAGCTACGCAACAACTTCTGCGCAATCTCGCACTTCAACCCTTTCATCGTCTTGCTGTCAAACTGACGTTAGCAGCAGGGATCATTATTACGGACAAGTAGACAGCAAACCAGCGTGTCGTGAAGATCTCTACACCACGCACAACGATACTTGTTTGCAACGTTCTCTAACGCTGAACACGTCACACAACGGGTTAGAGAACTTCTTCAGAACCTTTCCTTGCCTACATATCATAACGATATAATTTGGAGTTGACTTGTTGCGAGAGAAAATTGGTCGCTCACGTGAACGCACAAAATCAACGGAAGAATGTAAATGCCAATGTAGTGCCAGTCTGGAAATTTTATCCCCCTCCCTTATTCCTGCCTTCCTACTCATTTGGGCAGATGTAGAAGATTTAGCATCGTAGCTTCACTAGTAATGTCCAATTAGTGAAACAAGGTGTTATTGGCTATTTTCTTAGGAACGACTTATTTATTAAACAGGAAAATCTTATACACAAAGATGATGCAACCCTAGTTTTCGACATGGTTTTTGAGAACTATACAGAGTGGAAACCAAAGTCAGATTGAGGATAAGTAAATACAGTTCTAACGAAATAATTCAACGGACCTCCGTTTTTCTTCGTTACTGAAACCGCCACTTTTACGGAGTATTCAAACGTCCCACTGGACATAATAACAATGGTTTACTACATGCACTGTCACGAGTATTCTTCTAGCGAGCAGGTCTCTCAATATTCGATTTCTCAGGTAATACTGTAGCAGTTTTGTTACGCATCTTCAGCAGCATATCAACTTTATATATGTGAGGTACCTAACAGACATTTTGCCCAACTATATATACATTTCAAGAAGCAGTAAATTCTGAAACGCTCATTCAAGTGTGCTCCATGAAATGCCTGAGCCACAATATCGAATCACGTGTCTTAATTAAGTGAGGATACTATAATTCATTCTAACCACCAGTGTGATTCCTAGATTTGGAGGATATATGCTTTTCGTTCAAAATAACTTGTTACTGATATCCCCAAGAACTTCATATGGTTTACGAATTCTCATTGTTACATTCCAGTTCATCAAGAGAACAAATTGTTCTAGATGTGGTGATCAAAAAGTTGGTGCTTTAATAGTTATCTTCAGTCAATTTACTACAACAGCATTTATTTAAAAATCGAATGCAGACTTGTTGCTGAAAAGGGAGTTACTTTAACAGCAAACGCCTTTTCTGTATTTTATTGGTACAGAGCCTTCCAGTAATAATACGAAGGTTACAAACACAGTCTCTTCTTTTTGGCTCATTAAAAAGTTAATCACAATACACTGTACTGAAACGTTTTTCAAATAAGTAACTAGTAGTCTGTACAAAGTTCATGGCTGATAGTAGTATAGACAACTCCATAATCCGTGTTGTGGATATTAAGTCTTGAATATGCGTGTCAAATTTGACCCATTTTTCTAGATCTTTTTGGTGACCGAGAACTATAGCTACGCAACTTTCTGACAGTGACTGCACGAGCCTTCATCATGTTCTATTCTGTGGAAGAACAGAATGCTTGTCTACTGTTAAGGAATGATAAAAATGAACCTGCGAGGTAACAATTATGTCCACCCATGTACGCCACTGAACAATCGGCCCTCAATAAACTCAGTGTAGGACAATGTGTAGATTAGTCCTCGTTTCTGTAATCAAACTGATAGTTATTTGAGTTTTCGGACTAAACAAACCGTTTTTGTGTTTATTAGCAAGTGGCTATCAAGAATGTTACTTGATATACATTATGTTTCGTAGGAAGTTAATGGCAATGCATTTATACAGTTAAACTGTGTGAGATTCTCAAGTTTTCAGTAGAACGAAACTAATAATATTACCAAATATTTACTTTGGCACCATCTGCGTTGTCTGCTTACTGAAGCGGCCTTCTATCGTTGCAGCTCGCAGCGACATGCGTAGACAGAAACACGAGTCGATCAAAAGGTGATTATTTAATTTGGATGGACGTCTAGAGTGTTGGACGCTTTTAGAAGAATATCACATTTTGACTGAGAGAAAAAGTCGCTTAGGTATATGCTCTCCCTTTGAAGCGTTTTTGATAAATAAACACACAAGTTGAACAGTGGTCGAAACGCTGTACCTTGTCAAACACAAACAAATATACTGTGAATATGCCTGGTCTAGATATGAGAACAATCGCGCAACAAACGGGCTTGTTTTCAGTGTTTGAAAATCAAGCTGAATACAACACATTTGTATGAGTTCTTCGGGGGTAGTACATAAGTAGGATGAGAGATTGTAACCAATAATGTCAAGTTCGTGAAAACTGTGAAGTCTAATTATGTAACGCCAGTAATCTATTTCGATAGATCAGCTTGAACGAATCGGCCGGGTTGATCAGATGGTTCGATTTGAACAAATGCGCAGCGACCATCGATGAGCAAGTCTTTATCGATCCTTCAGCCAGCTATGCCGGATGATGCCTCGCAAACGTTCAGTTGGTCGCCTTGTTGTTCGGCCTATGTAGTTTATTCAAAAAGAACAAACAAAACGTCAGACACAAAACGAAGCAGTATTTACAGGCAATACATCGTATATTGGCTATCGCAGAAACCATCGCAATCCGCTTTCACCCACCCCCGTTGTGCTGACAAAAACGTCTGATCATATCACTGAATCTTCCGTGACCATGTGTCAATAGCCCGGTTCGGTGTGTTACGTGAGTGTACCGATTTTCCAAAAACGTTCAAAACCCAAGCTACCGGCGTTACATAATTAACCTTCACAAGTTTGACTAACTTGACACTAATGGTTATCATCTCTCACCCTACTTATGTACTACCCCCGGTGAACTCATATAAATGTGTTGTATTTAGCTTGATGATCAAACACTGAAAACAGGCCTGTTTGTTGCGCGATTTTTTTCATATTTAAACCAGGCATATTCACGATACCCCACTGTACTAAAAGAACTTAATACGTGTATTAAGTTCAGTACCTAAATGTTGAAAGCAAATACAGCTCTCAAGTTTCTGGACCAATGTATCGAACACTTAAAATTCTCGAAACATTATTGTACCGTCCTCCTACGAACTTGCATCAGTATCAACCGGACTTCAATATAACAGCTAACTTTAAGTGGGAAAGACACATGGAGGAGCACAGCATGCGAACTGATCTATAAGCGAATAGTTTTCGCCAGGATATTGGCAGAGGTGTCACCAAATGAGACAAGCGAGTTGGACAGTTACGTTTAGCAGATCTTTGCCGAAAGACGAGAAAATAATCAGCAAAATTGAGAAATCAACTCAACCCGACCAGACCTCAGGCTGAACTTCAGAAAAATCCGGAAAGGTACGTGCGTAATTTTTTTTATCTCAGTGTTGGATGAATTCGCTGTTAAGGTTTTACCAATATTACCCGAATTTTGCTATCCTAAAAGTAAACTCAGGCAGTTGAATGTAGAAAGTTAATCTGCAATCCTTTATGACTAACTGATCGATCTGAAACCATCATCAGCTCTTATTGCTGAGGTGATCAAAGCAACTTTAGTTCAGTCGTGCTAAAAACACATGGCCCGGAAAACAAGTAAAAAACTACCCACTGAACAGCACCTAACCTCACTGGAGTCCCTGAGGCGAAATAAGGATATATTATAATATCCAGACCTGCCAAAGGTGCTGGAGCCTTTATTATAGATAAAGCTGATTACTTAGCTAAAATTAATGCGCTACTGGCAGATAGAAACAAATTTCTCGTGTATGAAGAATACAAAGAACAAAACAGGGGCCATTGAGAAAGTATTAACAAAAACACTGAGATGTATCATGTCGAACATCCTGGTTATGCCGATGATTTGCTCCGCTCTTCATTGTACTAACAGCTGTTTTCATTTATAGTATGCTCAAAATGACATTAGCTGTATGTAAACATGGATAAAACAGTCTTATTAATGGTGTTGTATGCATGAATAGCTTCTTTCTTCAGGTATCTTATAATTCGGTTGATGGATTTGAGCAAGTTTGTGGCAACACGGAAGAAGACTAAATGCGCTTATCGTCTGTTAATCCATTGGGCAGTTTCGTCCGTGTAACTTTGAGTCCTATGATCTTCTGTATAGAGCAATGGCCTTGGCAAAAATGTAGTTATCGTTTAAGCTATGTGAATCGTGGTTGGCAAAAAGCGAATCATGGTCAAGAAAACAGCGTTCCTATTATGCCTGATGACGGAACCTATTATTGTTAGGAGTAGAGTACTAGGTGCAAGATAACTGAGGTCTTTTCTGAAGGAAACGTCCACTTCCAAGGTTTTTGGTTTCCAGTAGACATGTCCCAAGACATACGTTTAGACTGCAAGGACGTCTTCTTGCGTAGTTTTGTTTTTGCACATATTTCTGCTAGTGTCGATCAGGGAGTGGGTTACAGCTGTTACCTTTAATGCTTTGCTTTTTTTGATCCCACTCTAGATAACTGGGTAAACTGTGGGTAGCAATAAAACAAAACGGTAATCGACATACATTTGACCAAGTATAGTGGTCACTGTTCCTCTAGATTGTTCTTTGAATTGTATATCGGGCTTCTCACTCATTTTGCTTTTTAAACACTGTTACAGTCCCTATCTTGAACTGTTTAAACAGTGTAATTGCTGTTTCTTCAATTCCTAAAAACAAGCTTATAACATGGCTCATTCAGTTTTTCTAATATCTGATATTTCAGGGTTACCAGGCTTCTCACGATACAAATAAACCAGCTGTACCCGATCATCTTCTTCCCTATGGATGTGATAATTTTGGACTTGGCAATGGGTGCGACGCCCGAACAGCTAATTTCTCCAGATATATTGCAACACTGCAGATTAGTGTTAGTAAAGCTACAAGAGACACAAGTGATTATCACCTCATCAATATCTAATGTTTAGCATTGTTATGCTCGTAATTCGGGGTAACTTGTACAGTTCGCATGCACCATAACCAGGTTTAATTTAGTATTACAGCTTGAAAGGCCACGGAGACGGACGTTGGTGGAGCTTGCTTTCATAAAACAAGCAGACAGTAATATTTGGTCACAAAGAGATAATGAGTGCAAACAGAGAGACACAGTTCAAAATGCGGTTGAAAAAATGGGAGCCATATCAGTTAGCACCAGAGTAAACACAAATAAACCCTATGTGAACTAAGTAAACTAATCCCTTTATCTCTTCTACCTCATTTTGCACAGGGTGAAACTGATCAGCTGTTGAGTGAATTCAACAATTGGCTTGCACACTGGGTGTTATAGCGTCCGGATAACAAATGAAATGAAAAAGCAAATGCATTCAACTAAACGTTTTTATTTATAAAATTCTAGTTGTCGTACATCGCAGTCAGAAAGTCGTCAACCCCAGTCTCATCATTCGGGTGACACATCACCACAAATGACCTAATTCTTTTACATTATAGTGCATCACCACAACTCATGGTTCCTAAACGTTGTTGAAGCCATCTTGATGAACAAGCTGAAACTTGTGTTTTGTGTACAAAAAAAGCATTCTCGAACTCTAAGCTGCATTGGACCTAAACCGCACTGAGTGTCATTTGGATCACACTATTGAATGTTTTTCTTTTTCGTTTCAATCTTCACACATTCGAAATGGTGTAGACGTTAAACGGAAGGTTTTTCGTAACATCGATTATTTGATACTGACGAGCCTTTACCAGTTTTCGTCTTTCAACTGTTTACCTTATATTTCTATTACTCGCTTCAATCTGGAGTGACCAATATATCCTTATTGTTTGCATTCCAAAAGTTAGAATTAAGATGCAATTTATTTTATGTAATTGAATTATTTTCACATAGTAGTGGTAACATCATGGACGGTAAAGCAACATTTTCGTCATGCTAACTCTACCAAATGCAATGACACAATCGTAAACTCGGTTTTAAGTAGATAGCATAATGGCTTCAGTTCCTAAGCTAGAACATAGATTTCGCCCAATGTTACTGCCAGCTTAATAACAGAAGCTTCTTGAGTTTAGAGCAACATTAACCCGCCTTACTTGAGTTATCTCTATTTTGTATAAAATTTTTAAAATAAACTAAAAGTTAGAAACGATGAACTGACAGATAAAAGTAAACAGTACGATAATTGAAATAGTAAAAACATTACCACCCCACAATGTAACGCCCTGGACTATTAAGACGGTTGCGAACGTTTTATCGTGTCTAGAACTTCCGCTCAACTGTTATCAGTAGTATCCAGATATATGAGCTGCTCAGGTTGAAAGTCATCTCAGTGTAAAAATCACTCACATCTCGTCGCAAGCTTTGCATTCAAATAGACTCAACCCTTTTCGATCGAACAACCTGATCAGTACTGGTAAGCAAATGATGATGATTCCTTTGTGCCTAATGTGAGGTCAGTGGTTCAGTGATCAATAGGGAAACGTGATCGGAGTTCTAGTTCCGGCCGTGACAAGGATAGTCAATATTGAAGAACTCCAACAAGAGCGAAACTCGAGCGTAATGTGTTCTCTCGAAAGAGGCTGACTGAATCATCTATAGGCATTCGATAGCCGTGAAAAGTTGTGTGATATTTAACATGGCATTAACTAAATTCCAGATTGTTCATTATTAATTATCTTGGTGACCGTTAAAATATGGGTTTGCTTGTGTATTTCATGAAATTTGTCCTATTCTTCTCACAGTAAACGCTACCGTTTACTATCATTAATACTATTTTTTCCCAACGTTATTATGTCCAATAACTAATTCCGTCATTAAACATGTGCTACAATAACTTGCCTTTTTAGATAAATCAAAGTAGATTTCTTTAAAAAAGAGGTAGTTGAAAAAGTTGAACTTCTTTTATTTTATACCATATGCCGAACACATGCTGTAGACATTTTTAAGTAAATTTGCCTCAGATAAATCCGATTCATCACGTGACATCCGTGGACCTAATAACAATTAGGTTCGTATCTGTTTGCTCATTGTGAATGTTCAAACACGACGACTTTCTCCAGTGAACTCGTTGTGATTACATGGCCTTTTAAGTTATTGATGAAAAAATATATTTGACATGACCGTATTTTTATCTTTTACTTTCTTTGAATAGTGCACTGTTTTTTGTCTGGACAGGTTAATACGTTCCCTGAGATATTGTCTAACCTACCAAATTTTTGTTATTTGTGGAATATCATGTTGAGTAGCTCACTAGAGAAAATTTGATAACTTCACAAAGCACCTTGATTTATATTTCAGTCGTAAAAATCTGTAAGGCTTTTACTGATATGCAAAATACCGTGTCATCTGTTAGCTCAGACCAAGCCTAGAACCCAACCCAGTATCATTAAAACACTGGTGGTCAAAATCGGTAGGATTATCTCAGGCACAATTTATCTTAGCACGTGTACTCGTGACCAACAAAATTTCCACCTTTGTTTCAAAAGAAATTTGCATTATTTCAATTGTATATTCGAGTGCAAAAGAGTACGTCGATTGTGAGCTTGAATAACATTCAAAAATGTGGTAACTCTAATCAACCTCCGTGTTTTAGGTTAACACTCTTTGGATATATCCTGTTAAACTACCATTGGAGGAACCTTCGTGAAGCCTCCTGATGAAGATTGCTAAAAACTACTCAAACCACTCAATATTCAACACATATAGCGTATTGAAATAGGATCTTAAAAATGTTTTTAGGCAAACGCAGCACGAAAGAACCTAATTTTTCGTTGCGCACTGCTGTTGTCGGCAATAGACATTTATTAAAGATTTAGTATATATAAAATAGTCAGTAATTTTAAAAATTAATCGAAGATTCGATTCTTTATTTGACCTCGATACATCTGATTCCAGACTGATTATGTGAATAGCCGTAGACTTCTACGGTAAACACAACATTTGTGGAAGCAAGAAACTGTTAGAACGAAAATAGCAGCTGATTTCTTTGACGTAGTTCATCAAGGCAACAGAAAACAAAATTTGCAAGACTTTGACATTTCGACTGATCCTGTCAGACGCTTGATAAAAACAATCAAACTATGTTACAAATGTGCATTGCTGCAATAGGAAAAATAGGTGGATTTCACGGTGACCTCAGAAGTACAAAGGATAAACTTAAACGTCTGGTCGTCAAAGAAACCGTGATGAACAGACGATGAAAGCCATGGATGTGTGCGCAAATATTTGTGATCGACAACGTCTGTATTTCGAAGCAATGCGCATTTTAAAATCTCTTGACATTTTGTACAAATCCTTTTCACTGGCAAATTCTTTGTTGTGTTCACTTCTGTTGTGAATGACTGATTTATTTATTCTGTAGGAAGAAAATCTCACCTCGCGCATGTAACGGATAAACCCTGTATGAGACACTCACCAGTGTTCTAGTCGACGCAAGTTGTACGCAGCGCCCAGCCAAACATTTTGATCAGTTCTATCGTGTGTTAGCAGACACTTCATCAGTTTTTTTAGTAAGTAAATGGAATGACGCGCGTTGATGAGTGCAAGTTACATTTTAATTTGTCATTCTTCTGGGTCTATTTAAAATACTTGTGTTGTAAAACTATAAGTGGTTACTTCAATTAAGCGCTCGTAGACCAGATAGATAATGTTAACTTTCTGATGTCTACGACTTTTGGAAGGTTTTCAAACTTCCACTTAATCCGTAGGGCATGTCCTGCAGCATTCACTTCAGGTCAGGTTACATTTGTGACTGATGAATATTGCACAGCCAGTCACAAGAACATAGCATAGAAAAACGCACTTTATAAATGCTTTTACCGACTACTGAGAAGAATGCAAACAAACTGGCGAATCAGTTTTTTAATGTTTCTCCGTAAAGACATACATGTGCCCTCTTTCTTTGATATCACATTAGTACAACAATATAAAGCATATGGTTGCTGCAACAAATCTCGGAACAGAGATTAAAATTGTCAGACTTCATGATGTAACTATCGAAGTTATACCAGCACTATCATATAATGTGCTTGGTTCGAGTAACAGACAAAACATATGAAATGGCTAACTATTGTGAAACAAACCTGTAGACAATAATTCAGTTTCACATTCAGTGCATGTACAATAACATGTTCAAATCTTTACTGAGTTTTACAGATTGTGATATGGAAATTTTTCGCTACCAATGGAGGGTAACGCATGTTTTTTATTGTAGTAGCCTGTGAAATTCGAAGCAGCTTCCGGCTATTTGTTATGTTACAGATGCGAAAATGTTATACAATTTGTGGTTTGTAAGTTAGTCAAGATCTTCTTTGGCAAATACTGTTTTTAACTTGTTCACATACTCTGAGATGATCTCATCGCATAGTTAAAGTTATTCACTATGAAAAATATTTCTTTATTTGACGACACAATCGGCAGTTTTTCGTTTTACTGGTTCAGATGTTCAGGCATTCACACGTGAATTCCTAAGTACAGTACGATTTACCATTCCGAGCATTCGGAGTCACAACGGATTGGATTGTTGTCTTGAGCGTAGAGATGAACGTATGGCACGACTAAGTTGAAGGTGCATACGACTGCACTGGTCAGGTCTATTCATAATAAGTCGTTAAGATTTTTAACTCCAGTTAGCTTCCTTTGGGTGGCGTGCAGTTATGCTCAGAATTGCTTTGTAGATGAAAGTTGTAAAATATCTGTTTGTCTCCAATGTCCTTTCAACCGTTTGTTTTCTTTTGATAGATTTTTCTTAGAAAACATTTCGTTTCGCTCGGTAGAATACCACTGGAACCAAACCACCATTGCGGAAGTATACAACTATGTGGGTGTTGGAATTGGTCAAAGCAGTTGATTTTGGTGCACTAAATATTCAATTGCTTCAGCATCACATTTTTAAAGGTAGGCATATTAACAGTAATTGAGATATTTATGTGAAATCTAACGATGAATCTGAAATACCAGTTAAATTTACACCCAATACTCAGACACTTCATGAGTACTAGAGTACCGTAGTGTCCATAGAGAAAGCTGTGGCAGGGTGAGAGGCGGTATATTAAGCAGCAACTGCTACAGATAGCGTCCCATAGCAATGTAATAAACTGATTTAAATATCGCCTCAAAAGGCTCTACTTCATAAAAGACGTGCACATTAAAAGAATTCATTTTATGTGACATCGAAGCTTAACTTGGGCCAGAAGTACGTAAACGGTAAGATGTATTCGGGTGACGTTACTCTGATTATTTGGATCAGCCAACTTTAAACTATCATTTCAAAGTAGTTTATCTCGTTGACTGTTTAAGTAACATTAATTGTTTGATATCCACATTATTACTAGCCGCCAATGTGGCAAATTAGACACTGACAATATTGTGCTAAAGGAAATTCGAGGGTTGCATCGTTTCGTCAAGCCTAATTAAAACGTTTTTGTTTTTCTAAGTTTTGAGTTTATTGTTTGATATGTACAAACCTGTCAGTCTGTTTCACAGTCTTTGTGTTTTGGTTTTACACAATCAATTTTGTTTTGTGAGACCCAGCGGGACGATTTTCAATAGTAGTTTCAAGCAACATAAAGGTTCTAAGTTAAGCTTTAAGAATAAAACAAAAACAAGAGAAAGTCTTGTTGGTGGATTTAACATTTTGGATAACATTCGCATCTAAGTGTAGCCGCACATTTTACTACATTTTATCAAATTTTCCAGTATAATGTATTGGACTCAAGTAATCACCAACAGAAACTGTGGGTAGTTTAAAGACCAAGATGTTTGCAAAAATACCACAAATAAGCTGATACAAACATGTAACTCCATCGAACTCTTATGCGATGATCCTGAAATTAATGAAGTGGTCAATGGAATTATGTTACCAAAGAACGACACAAACTTAACCGATAATATGTAGGCGAGTTTGTTTGACAGAAGTTGAAAATCATTTGAGATTGTCTCTAATGTACGCCTACTTATGGATTTTTTAGCAAGCTCTCCTGAAGTTGGGCTTGGTTTTCAGTAGACCTCTTCATTAAAATGTGTCCTTGTCACGGTCGAAATTAAAACTCCGACCACGCTTTCATGAGGCAACTGATTAGAGTTAACTGTACACTTATTGTGTATCCTCACGAAACGATCAGATAGTATGAGTATTACCCATACAGGACTATCTAGCTGGACGTCTGCATACATTAATTCGGTTGCGCTCACTGTGCGTTTTATGGTACACTGACCCTCATGACTGTCACACAAAACCTTGATCGAGGTTTGTATCACGATCGTGGCATAGAATTACATTGCTGGTTTAGTATTTTCAAATTGATAAGCTTACGGGAATAGTGTGTGTTCAGTTTATCGGTCATCCGTGGATTCTGCTAATGAGAACAAACAACGATGCACTCAATGAACCCACACCTGAAACCTTCAAATGTATGTAGTGGCTATAAACGAATTTTTTAAGGAGGCGGCGAATTAAGTCACAGGTAATAACAACCAGCATATTCACATTATATCTACATACGCCAGTTATGAAAACGCAGGTCGAAATTCATGTTATGTGTGATGAATTCGCTGTAACAGAGACCATGCCGCTGGCGAACCCCGTAATATAATGAACCATTCATATTCATGGAAATCCCCATGAAAAGCTCTCTGACTCATATGGATTAAATACAGAAATCGTTACTCCATTTTACACACGGACCATTATCCACAGACTTGAGAAATGAGCCTTGCAGCATAATTGGATATTGAACAAGAACACTAGCGTATGTGAACAAATATGTTTTCGTGTAATAGAATATCCCGAGCAGGGACAAAGAAGCTGGCTAGAACTGGGGTATGCAAACAGCTTTGAATTACTTAAGGTTTCCCGAAAACCAATCTATTCAAAGTGTGAATCAATTGATCCACAGTATCTGCTACAGAACCAAATGAACACACTTATGGAGCTTTGCGTTGATGTGCCTGATTCTTATGATAAAACCAAGTTTCAGTTCACTCGAGCCTACCAGGTTATGTATCAGGATTTTTTGAACCAACCCTAGTGGTTTCCATTGTTAATACATCGTCTTATGGAGAACTCCAAATTCACTTCTTGGGTAACAGTAAAATATAAAGCGAAAGCTGTTCAGTTCGCAAAATTCAGGTGTTTTGTGGTAGTCTATTTCAAACCTGGTTTTCTTTCCTACATTTAGGAATAGAATCATTATAGACAATCTAACCGTAGTTGAAGCAGGCCTGACTTAGTGAAATTTGGTGTAGCGAAACTAACAACATCGTTACTTTTCGTCCCGATTTGAGCAAAACTGACAGGATTCTTGACAGATTTAAAGCGCAAGTAACCGTTCTGATTGTGATGATGTTAACATATTTGATTTGTTGTGGCATAATCGTTTCTTGAGTAATAACTTTTGAATATTTCAGTAGTAATCATTCAACATGTATTCACCCCGTTAAAGGTGCACAATCTTAATCTGACGATCCAGTAAAATTTTCCTTTTATTGACGTCGTCTGAGCATACTGTGATGTTTCGTTGATTTGCCCTAACTGGAAAATGTGTAAATTATCTGGTTGCAGCAGATCAAATTTATTCTGGAGATTAATACGGAAAGTAAGTTCAACCAAAACTGATGTTAATTGTATAAACGTGAACAACAATTTTGGCTGATTTCACCTGTTCAATTTCTAATCATTTTTGTAGCTGTCCGATTCTTATAGATCGTAGTGATTTACTCGGATACACTATCTAGCAGTCAGAATGCTAGAATGTGAACACAAATGTTTTTAAATTTATCGACAAGCTCAACAGATGAAAACGAAATTGTGACCATTTTCAATATTTCAGACAAACTCCCTAATTTAATTACCTCGTAACATTAGAAGGCCTGATGAGATGTACCTACGAATTGTCTACAAGCTCTGTCAGCATTTTATTATACTATTATTACTGTTATTTTGTGTATATAACTTATTAGATCAGTATTTCATCGACTGTCAAAACCTATCAAACCCACAAAAAGTAGTATGGGTTGAAGTTCCGGAGTAAAAGCAGTCACACAAATTTAACTGACAGAGGAAATGCTTTCTGCATATTAATCGTCAAGTCGAATATATCACAACTTCAACCGATTACGACTATTCTTCCAGACACCCAACTGAAGACCACATTTTGTTAATGGTATGTTAGAAGATACATCTCCATATGCTCGAGATTAGTTACTACCATCCGAATTAATTGTTCAATCAACATGAAGAATACAGTAGAATGGTAATGGAAGTTATTTTTTCAACATCAAAGTCACATAGTGTATAAATCATCAGTTGAAGTAATATTACCATATATTTCACTCGGAATGTAACATTTCAGTTTGTCAACATGAAAAACGACGACAAATTACAAAATAGTTCAAAATAGACTGTAATATATGTGTCTTCAACGTTACCAGTTACTTTAGATAATCCTTGATTATTTCATGGCGAATACAGTATTTTTAACTGAACAAAATTTACCGCAGACATTTGGCCAGTACCGTTTTTGTTTCAACTCATCAGGTACGCGTATTCAATGAACGCAGTCCATCCCATATGAACGTAGATGTAGAAGTCAGGAGAAAATAAATCACCGTTTGCTTTTCCTTAATTCGTGCAATCGCTACTAATGAGTTGTGTCGATGTCTGAAGTTTAGTTAACAGGAGGCCGGCAATATATGATTTAGTGCATTGAACTGATTCTCCAGCGTCTTTTAAAATAAGTTGTAACAGACAGCTAATTAGGACTCCGTCGAGTAGTTGGAAAACACGCTTTTCATTGGATCATATCCAGCTTCTTGTGGTAGTTGGGAAACTTTGATTTATTGCAAGTTCTGGTTTACCATTTTTTGACAACTGTCAGCCATCGTGGGTTGTCATTAAAGACGTATGCAGAATACAGTTAATAACTATGGAAGACACGTCTGACTGTCGCATGGTATGCATGAGTATTTTTCCATGCGTCTTGTCCATCTGGCGGAAGAATCAACCTTTAAATTAGTGGATACGTTAGAAAAATGGCTGAAACAAAATATGTATTTTAGTGGGCATACGATGCGCACCTAATTAGTAGACGAATAAAAGGGACTTAACTGTAATTGTCCTTCAATTTGCGGTTTATTTACCTATTATATGATGTATATTATTTTGCGGGTGAGAATAGTAAACAGACTTTCCTACTCTTGAGTTAATTCTAATAGTACACACAGCTGACATATTCAACAAAGCAACTTCATATTACCTATAGTTCTCCTATACACTTTCGAAAAACAAGTGCAATGTTCGCGCTATCGCACTTTCTTAGTTACAGTAAAAAGGATACGAGGGCACTTTTTTCTACTTTATTCCAATTCCGACAAAGTTGTACAATGTGATAGAAAGGTAGGATCGCCATATTTTCCGAATTGTCTTCAGGAAATTTAAATTAGTAAGTAGCCAACTGATGACGACTTAATTGGTTCGGTGTGATGCTTTTGGGAGGAACAGAGAAATGCAGCACTTAAGTAAACTGACATGGTGGCGTGATGTTGGATAAAGTGTACTAAATCTGACAGCTTCAATATTCCGAAGTGTGTCAGTTTCGTCAGCTTTTTGTGAGTTATCTAGCAATTGGTAAACTACTCGAAAGGAATGACTGTTCACGGTCTGACGCTCAATGTCTACTAAACAGATATGAATAGCACTGTTGACAGTTTATGTTTGTCTACATTCCTTGCCATGTGTGTAGCGCAAGTGGATCCTCTCTTTAGCAACCATTCTTCGTCGACGTAGAAATTGATATGAAAAACTACATCCATAAATAGTTTGATCGGTACGTCTAAAATAAGGTTTTATAGTGTGAATAGAACAACACTTGCCTGTAAATTCATAGAACACAATCTCACGAGAGTGACTGCTTATCACACCTTACCATTGG